>PNEQ01075656.1:0-56734 GCA_003012365.1 Medauroidea extradentata
ATATATATATATATATATATATATATATATATATATATATATATATATATATATATATATATATATATATATATATATATATATATATATATATATATATATATATATATATATATATATATATATATATATATATATATATATATATATATATATATATATATATATATATATATATATATATATATGTATATATACACCGCACCCACACGTGCGTATATTTATTTGTGTGAACACATGTGTTTGCAATTTCTTAGGCACACATATACGCGTATACCTCTATACATGTAGTAGGTATAATGCCAAAAGTGACAGTGTCATTAAATGATATTGTATGGATAGATACAATTAAATTGTAGAGCAAGTGGTAAGTCACCATATTGTGACACAACAATGCTAAACTAGTAAACTTTTAAACTTGGGAAATCGTTCCTGCGCAACATATACACATTCCTAACATTTTCTCAGTCCATCTCATTTTGACTTGGTCACTTTTTGGCAATAAACCGACGGTGTTGTTTTGCGTGTAATTGCTGAACTGAACACTACAGCTGATACATAGTGATATAGGAAATGTTCGCGAAAGTATTTGTGCACCACTTTGTTTCCATACCTTGCGTGCTATGTGTTATCTCGTGATTGCAGTTGTAGTCAAGTAGGAAGAACTGAGTACCCACCCGCCCAGGCAATGTTGTCCGTGTCTCACTTGACCTTGAGGCACAAGGACAACTCCCAAGGCCACGACCCGCTCTCAAGATGAATAGCATCTTCATGATGCGACTGTGTGGTTACGACCTGCAATGTACCTACACTCAGGGGTTTTACACAGTTAGTACCTTAAGCACTAGGACTTAAGAGTGCGTGGTAGATAAATAAACGCTGAAAACTTCAATTGATTTCTACGCTTTTTTTGAAGCCAATAAGGATAAAATACTCAATGACAATCCTAGATAATGGAATTTGCCAACTTAATGAGTAAATGTTTAGCCAGGATTACATATTCGTTACGCGTGATCTCTTGCGCCGCAGTTAAATGTACGAGGTTCCGGCGTCAGAGATTTTGTCTCAGAAGTTCGAAAGACTGGAAACAATTTTGTTTAAAACATTGGATAAAACTATTGTCTAGGATTGCTATTGTTTAATTTTCGCAAATTGGCTTCAAGAAACCTACAGTTATAGATTCATGCTATTAGCGTTGAATTCTATATCACGCCCTCTTAAGGGGCCCGTTTACTGGTCGCGTGTTTGCGTGAGTGAGACACGGTGCCAAGGGCGATGTTGACCGACTCATCTGATGCTGTATCACCTCTACCGCAACACACTGAAACGGCGTGCAGTGGTATCGTAGATTACTCGCCTGACTGACACTTTCAGTGCTGACCCTGCCTCTTTATTGATGGAAAGTTTTCAACAAAGTGCATCGCATGCTTCTACGGTAGTTTCACACGAATCCTCTGAATAGTTTTCCAGATATATAGCACGTAAGAAAAACTGTTATTAGCCATTTTGAGAAGCTCCGGAATGATTTTTCTAATCGACGTGATGCTTCGAAGTGTCCCTTTAGGCATCGTTTAAAGTTTATTTATTTTTCGCACATTGACACAATAGGCATATGTAGAACAGTTTCTTTAAAAACGTATTTACGAACACGCTGCAACTCATTTTAAGCGCATGGTAGGCAAGGCCCTTAAGTTGCCTATATACTCAAACATTTGCTATATAATTTTCCTAGGATTATCTTTGTATCGTTTATGATATGTGAAGAATATCTAATTTTCGTGAAATATATTTGAACCACTTTGTTTCAATGCCTTACGTGCACATCTTCTGCTCTGCTTTGCGGTTATTGGCTAAACTATACATGTGATGATAAGTCTCACATTTGGCTGTACCAATCTGAAGTAAAACCCAAAGTCGCCGAGTGTTAAGGTCCCTGTCTACCTGCGCTTGAAACACATTGCAGCGAGTTACAAGTAATCATATTTCGAAGAAACATCTTAACGCGCATTACGTTTGTACATCTATGAAAGGAAAACACATTTCAAACAATGTTTCTATCGGTTTAAGAATTAGGATTGCTTATTGGAAACACGCTTTTCAAGACTCTCAAAATGGCTAAAAACAGTTTATTTAACTGTCGTATCTAGAAAAATTCCAGCCGGATTCGAAAAACACAATAATTTAATAAGCGCTGGAATTTGAACCGTAAGTATCGCAAATAAAATAATACGGTCACCTCTTAAGTCCCATAGGGAAATGAATAATAGTAAATATCTGCGCGCCGGTTGCTGGGTTGGCGTGTAGAGGCGATAATACATTACATACGCCGACCAACGTCACTCTTAACACTCCATCGGTATTTGTGCCTCACGTATACCAACAAAGTCTACCTAGATAAGAACCTTAAAACATGCGATTATTGTCTTATAATAAGCGCTACGAACTTGCAGCAGATTAAAATAAGCAAAAAAACTCCAGTGTATGTGAATGCATCATCATTACATTTATCAGAAATAATACCTAACTCTGTATCCACATGTATACATAAATTGCTATAACATTCGCGCCCGTTTAAAAAACATGATAAGTCTACACAGTCGTATTTTAATAATGACGTGTAAAGTTACAAATTTTACGATTCTGTGTACTTATCATTTAAAAATTAATAGTTTACGTAAATCAAATACTTTACTACGAACACCATAGATCCTATAAGTTTCTTGTTAAAATGTTTTATGAGTATAACGTTTGGGAATGTTTTCACATCAAAAAGAATTGCGGGAAAAAAGAGAAATTTGATTATTTTTTTCACATATACTGCCATTTACTGTAGGTGTGCTACGTTTTACTATGGGTAAATGGTCTTTCACAAAGAAATAAAATGCTGACTGCTAAGTTATTATGCAAAAAATATAAGGCCCCAAAAATTTCCATTTGACTAAACTTTTATCGAAAGTTATGTTAAGAAGTTGAAAAGTGTTGGGCATAAATATAAAATAATGTAAATTTAATATCGATCAGCTTTAAGAGGGAGTGGTAGATAAATAAGCGCTTGTTTCTTCAATTGAGATCCATGCTGTTTGAAAGACAATATAAAAAACTACAAAACAACAATCCTTGATAATTACACTTGCCAACTTTATGAGCATACATTTATCCAGAATAATGCATTTGTTAAGCGTGATCTCTTGCGCCGCAATTAAATGTACGAGATTTCAAAGGCAGAGATTCTTCTTCAGATATACGTTAATCGAGAAGAATTTTTGCTCCGAAAGTTGGCCAAAACTATAGTCTAACATTGCTGGGTTTTTTTCTGCAAATTGGCATCGAGAAACCTAAAATTCTAAACTGATTCTTTTCACACTGAATTATATACCACTAACTCTTAAGGCGGCCACCTGGCTGTCGCTCGAAGTACGTGCAGCGTGTTCGGAATTACGTTATTTCTCAGAGACCAGTAAATGTGCGTCCACAACATTTATTTAGGAAAACAAAACACACTTCAGACTACTTGTGAATGTGACTTTCAAGTCACCACGCACATTGGAAGCATTGCATTAAAGCCCTCAAACTTGACTAAAATCGCCTTTTCATGCGGTTGTTTCTCAATATATATGTAACGGATTTATTCTAAATTGACGTCTATAAGTATATATGACTTTGCTACAGTGACGGGTTCAATAAAATAATAGAGTCACCGCTTAAAGTAACACAGGACAAACGTTACGGCGGAAACACTGTGCGTGAGTTTACGACTTTGGCCGTAGAGGCGATATTACAATGCATGTGCCGGCCGACGTCGCTCGTAACGCCTCGTCGATTTTTGCCTCACACACAAACACACCCTTCACCAGACGGCAGCCTTAAGATAAATAATTAGGTTCCTCGCTTTAATTCTATCTGCTGCAGTCTCCGGCACGAAGGGTTGTCGAAAAAATCGAAAAATAGTTTCGATTTAAGACAAAGACACTCACAATACAAAAACAATGAACTGCCTGGATAGCATTTAAAAGGTATCTTATTTTCGAGTGTCATTAATAAAAGGAATTAAACACAGTAGGTAATTAAAAAGAAAGAAAAGGTGTACAACAGAAGAAGGAGCGTGCGAAGTTTCTTCGCGAGTCGCTGAACTGATTGCAAAAAAAGAAGACCGCAAACAATTGATTGGATCCGCCTGTCAGGCCATTGTTGAAGTTTCGCTCCGCACAGAAGATAAAACTACTGTTGCAAAATACTCTTTTATCTGCTAATACGATTTTCCGCCCTGTGTCTGCCACGCCCGAAGACGCAAGTCAGGAACGCCAATGAAAGGATCTGACTAAATAGACGGCATTCTCACCAAGAACAAACAAAACCTCGACAAAGACTCCTTAAGACCTCGCTCTTTAGATTTGCAGTGGTTTAGAAAATATTTTTTAATGCAAATTAATACATAAGTTACACCAAAAATTCATTCTAATAATTTTAACACTTGTATATCATGGTTTGTATCTGAATTTTTTTGTTGCAGTACACGAAACGGATTTTTAGATTTTCAGCCCTGAAATATCACATATTTTGTTGTCGAAATAAGCCAAAATTAAGCAAAATAATTTTTTCTAGCAAACGGTATATACTGTAATTAAAAAAAAAAACGCTCTGGCAAAACTGTGTATCGAACGATTGTACAAAGTCTCAAATTTATTCAAAGCGTTTGGTTAAAAAATATTCGAGTTATTTACAATTTTTTGAAATAAATTAAAGATCATGGCACTGATTAGGGTGACATAATGTTAGTATGGAGCAGCGCCTGAATGTAGGAGCGGGGGAAACGGGAGATCCCCGAGAAAACCCGCCGACCAACCGCATCGTCTTGCACAATTCTCACATGCGAAAATCCGGGGTCCGACCCCACCAGAAGTCGAACCAATATCGCCTTGGTGGGAGGCGAATTGTCTGAACTTTCAGTCACCGAGGCCTCGTTAGGAACTATAGTGTTATAAGATTGGCAAGGGGCAATTTCCATGGCAAGTGGCTCTGGTATCGGCATGAGGTCAATGTTGAGACTTGCACGCGAAGTTTCCTCTACAGCAGGGATCTGTAGTTTACGCGAAAATATTTTCTTGCTCCAACTTGTTTCGAAGCCTTACTTGCACAACTACAGATCTGCTTAGTAGTCAATGATTGGGTGCAGGGCCACCGTGAGAGGGGTGGAAAAAGGGGCAAATTCCCAGGGGCCCGAGTGAGCAGTGAACCAAAAAATTATTAAATAAAACTTTTAGTAAAATAATTTTTCTCCGCATATAATTTGTCTCATATCACATGTTGTTTGCTTTCTGCGTTATTTAGCGGCAAAATAAATGTTATATTAAGTTTACACTGTAAAAAAGCAAAAAAAAAGTGAAATTTAGGATAGTATTGACCCAAACACCTTACTTCACAAGGACCCAGAAATCCTGTCAGTGGCCCTGATTGGATGATTTTATTTCTCACGGCCTTGGAGTTCTGCCCACCAATCACAAACGTGTAATGTCGCAGTGGCCGTGTTCTGATTGGCACAAAGACACGCTGCCAATAAACACGAAGCAGAATCGCAGAGGCGTATGTGAAGAGTTGAAACAAAGACGTGCAAAAATACTATCGCGAAAACCACAGGCCTTTACCTACGAGTAGGTACCCCTGTTTTTCGCGAAAATAATTTTCCCCCAGTGCCTAACGTGCACATCCGCAGTTCTGCATTTTGGTTATTGGCTGCATGTCTATGTCTTTCATTTGACTGAGCCAATTACGATAACGTTCCTGCAACACCACACGTCTGTGATTTGCCGGCAGAATCCCTAGGTTCGTGAGAGTTTAAATATCCCATCACTGACGCACGAAGCAGAACTGCAGATGTGCATGTAAGGCACCAAAATAAAGTGGGGCAAAATTCTTTTCCCGAAAAACAGGGATCCTTACCTATAAGTAGGGCCACGATTTTGTCGCGAAAAGATTTTTGCCCCACTTTGTTTCAGTGTCTCTCGTGCACATCGGCAGTTCTGTTTCAAGGTTATTGGCATCGTGTCTATGTTCAGACACATTTCTCATTTGACTGCACCAATCAGAATAAGATTATTGTGAGTCTATACGTCTATAATTTGTCAAGGCCAGTGAGAGTAAAATCATCCAATCACAGACGATGTAGCAGAGCTGCAGGTGTGCACATGACGCATCGAAACCAAATGTTGCCAAAATCTTTTCGCCATAAAATCGTGGCTCTACCTATAAGTGGTATCACAAAATCGATCTCTTACGAATATCAACTTATTGTTGCGTGTTGGCCGGGCAGCAGGCACATTACATCATGCTGCGTGGTCAGCCCTGTTAGTCAACCAGAGATGTAATGGGTTTTCTCATCTATGTCGCTACTCCCGAGAGACGTCATTGTGATTCCCCGATGACGCCAGTGCGATTACATGACTATCAACAGTCACGAGTGAGGTGGTGTCTATTTTTAGAACTGTGATAATCATATTGCATCACCGTTTGACGTCACTGAAGGGGCCGTATAAAAGCCTCGGTACTGCATAATATGAGTCAGTCTGGAAGAGAGTCGGGAAGAGTCAGTCTTGTGCAGTCTTGTGGTCAGTCGTGAAGATGAAGTGAGACCGAGAGTGGTGTGAGGCAGCGCCCTTAGAGGCGGTGTTGCCACTGGGGTGGAGATGGATGTCGTGAGAAGTGACGGGCCGAGAGGCGACGCTGGCGGCGGCGTAGAGATAAGGACCCAGCGCCTTGGGGGTGGAATCACGACGGCGTCGAGGCTGATGTAACATCGGCGGAGCTGACGAGGTGTGGCATCACGAGGGTGGCAACACGGCAGCGGTGGTCGGTGTCGAGTCTGAGTTACATCAGCGCCCTACAGAAGAGACACACAACACTCAGGTGTTGTGTCGGCGCGACTGAGCTGACGAGGTGTGGCGTCTCGAGGATAGCAACACGGCAGCGGTGGTTGGTGTCGAGGCTGTGTGACGCCAGCGAGCTGCAGGAAGGACGAACAACACTTGTGGTGTTGTGTTGGAGTGCTGCAGGGGTGGCGAGCTGTGGAGAACAACACTGACGGTGTTGTGTCGAGGAGGGCAGTAACTGGCTACTTGAGACTCTCTACCTGGTGGTTCAATAGAAGGAGTGCTTCGAGAGTTCGCTATTGGTCCTGCTCGGAGGAGGTGCTAAGCTTGTGCAGAGAGGCTGGTGAGGACATCTTGATGATGTCAGGAAGACGTCTTTGTGACGTCGGAGTCTACTTACTGTGAGGCTACAGGCACATACCTTCGGAGCAGTACTGGGTGAGAGAAGAGGGCTTCTGCTGCGGGTCGACAGGTGAAGAAGGAGGTGCGCGACGGGAGTCGAACCGAAGACCTCAAGAGTGAAGACAGTGGTGCACTCTGGGTGCTGCACTGTACATGGTGAGCCATCCTCCCTTAGAACTGTTAAGGTTGTACATTGTAACTGTTTGAGAGACTGTTGATTGGATACATGACCGAACTTTTATTGTGATTTGTAGTCTTTAACTGATTGATTGTAAATATTACTGTGCTTTAATTGTCAAAGTTAACTAACGTTCTGTGGAACAGTACTAATTGTGTGCACAACTAATTGTGTTGCGAGAGTAATAGTTGATTACTGTTTTGTGTATTTCGTAGCTTTGTGAACTATTAAATCCAGTACTTAATTTAACTCTTTTATTTATAATTATAAGACCTCTATCCCAAAAGAACTCATGGGAATTGCCCACATGAAAAGTTTGTCTTCCAAACTTGTAACATTATGGTAGAACTACCAAAAATCTGGGCCTAAGGCTGTTCTGTGACCAAGTCGAGAACAGCCGGGAAGGACACGCGTTTTCGCGGCGAGAACCAGGATGCGAGACATTAATTTCTCGGAATGATTCCGTTAAAAACCGGTTGGACTGGAAGCCACTGCGGGCTGCAGTAACCGCCGAGAGAGTCTGCGGCTCTGTGCTAAGCTAGCATGGCGAGACATATTGCCTTCAACTGAACTAACAAAATAAATTAATACTTTAGCTAGAAGCTGCCCAAAATTACGGAAATAAACCATCGCTAGAAATGATGGTTAATCGCTGAAAAACTTGACTGTTTGCTGGGTTTCAACATACGTTCAGCTTAACAAAAGATTACTGGATTTAGCGCTAGTGAGGGGTGACATGAAGTGAATATGGAGCAGCACCGGAATGAAAGGGCGGGGGAAACGGGAGATCCCCGAGAAAATCCGCCGACCAACGGCATAGTCCGGTACGATTCCCACGTGCGAAAATTTTGGGACCGACCCCGTCTGAATCTTGTTTACAGATACTATTCACAGAATACAATTTCGCATTAACTAATACTTTGCAGACTGTATCTGAAGCTGGGTGTCTATTTTCTAACTTCGCCTCTGGTACACATCGCCACCTGCGTCTGCCTTTCGAGCGCGTCTTTATATCATATTCTGTAACACCTCTTTTACCAGAATCTCAATATTCTTGGCAACACTGTAGCATGTGCTCTCAATGCCTTCATTTATCTTACTGAATTATATTTTCTCAATTTTTACAGCGCGTTTTGAATTATTATTTTCCTGAATTTTGTTTTAAATCATAATAATAAGTTAGTAGTTGTTACTCTTTCAGAAGTTAATATATCAACTTGTTCAGTAGAAAGATAGTGTGCTGCGCTTACAATAGATAGCAGCATGTGTGTTGTAATGAATTTGCTATTTGCGTCGGCAGCAAAAGGTTATATGCGCAGAGGTATCATTTACGAAACGTATAACTACATTAAGTAAATAAAATAATGTATTTGTTTCCTTCGAAGCATACATTTCAAGCGTATTTGTTCTGCAAAGATGATGGTTGTAGAAAGCAGCTTAAGGGCGTTTCACCCGTAAAATTTAATTTTTTTATATTTGTGCCAAACACCGTTCAACTTTTGCACATCAAATAACACGTCATTTCCCCAAATAACAAAAAATTAGGCCCAATAGTTTTTGCAAAATCACTCATCAAAGTCACGAAATGGCCATTACGATGCAGCCAAAATAAAAAAAAAGTAATTAACTAATGAATTCAAAGTTACGGGAACTGAAAGTCAGTGTATCAATGCATTTCATGACATGTTTGACAAAAGTTAGTTTTGAATATTTCAGTAGTAGCTGAAAGTCAAAGTTATGCAAAAATTTATTCATTTTAATCAATTTTTAAAAAATACAAAAATATATAGCTTTGTGTTTATAAAAGTGTCTTGAAATAGTTCACATTATTAAGTATCGATATTAATTATCTTGTTTCTGCAAGTTGATTATTTTTTATTATTTTGGCTACACCGCAACTGCCATTTTGTGACTTTGATAGGTGTTTATGCTAAAACTATGGGCCCTAATTTTTTTTTATTCGGGGAAATGACATGTTATCTGATGTGTAAAAGTTGAACAATGTTTGGCACAAATATAAAATTTGAATTTTTACGGGTCCAACGTCCTTAAAATACGTCGGCCATTGTCATGACTTTCTCTCGTAACAGAACATGAGAACCCGATCGGTTCACGAGACTTCTGAAAGACAGACAGTCACGGCGCCATTTTTAACCCCCGACGCAAAGAGAAGGGTGTTATAAGTTTGATGTGTCTATCTGTGTATCTGTGTATCCGTGTGTCTTTCTGTGGCACCGTAGCTCCTAAACGAATAGACCTATTTTGATACGTTTTTTTTTTATTTGAAAGTTGACTTGATTGAGAGTGTTCTTAGCTATGATGCAAGGAAATATTTTCAGCCGTTTAAATATCATTAACTATTTTCTAGTTTTTTTTTTTTTTTTTTTTTTTTTTTTTTTTTTTTTTTTTTTTTTTTTTTTTTTTTTTTTTTTTTTTTTTTTTTTTTTTTTTTTGTGAATGTAAGCAGTTCTACTGGTCTGATCGATTTGAAATTTAGTATCCTATGAGTTAGGGGTTTTTAAAATTTTTGATTTAAATCTTATTTTTAGTTAAAGAATACGTATTCTAAGATAACTAGATTCAGTTTCTTGGACGTACTCCATTGCAAATTGAATGACTGTCAAAGAAAACTAAACAAATAAAAGCAAAACCATAAAATAAGCAGAGTATGTTTTAGGCAGCAAGATACATACACAACAAGAAATTCCAAAATGGAATCGGGTCAAATAAAAAACAAGAAACAAACAGATAATAAATGAAAATAATAACAAATAAAATAAAAACCAAGTAACATGCGACACAACGAAGAGACGAAACAACAAACACAGTAGATATCAGACACGAACAGAAAAATAACAAAAGGACACAACAAAGAGACGAGACGAAACGCAATAGATATCATAGATATACAGAAAAGACAAACGACACAATGAAGAGGCGAAAAAAACACAGTAGTTAGATAGTATAAAGGACTGAAAAGTCAGAATAGGCCCATAGGTAATTTCCATTAAAGTCCCAAGAAACCGGAGTTAAAAATTACGGCGGGGGTTGTTGGGGTGGGGGGGATGCAAGCCCACCTTTTCTTTATGCTTGCAATAGCCGACGACAGACAGTAACTGACACCTGGAAGCAATCCAAATGTCTGGCTGTAGGCCTACTCGTCTAACTCCCCTCTGGCCAACACCACCCTCCTCCCCTAACCCTTCTAATATCAGACCTCAGCTGCTGACTCTTAGACGCCAATTATCCTCATTTGAAAACATCGCGAATCTGTAGCGACGGGAAGATTTCGCGAATCTGTTTACATCGCCGTGGTCTTAGCTGTATCGTTGGATTAAGGGCGCGATCTACAACAATTTTCATCAACATTTTTATATTTTTTATTAGTACCAGATATTTTTTTTCTTATTTTAGAAACAAATTGTGACTAAATTTGGCTTTTATGAAATTTTTTATCACTCATAGTTTTCGCGTAATGGCTTATTCAAGTCATATTTTGCATGTTTCCGTTTTAACAACCACACGAAAACCAACTGATATACCAAACTGAAAAAAATCACAGTGGATAAAGACATTGCAGGCTACAATGTCATGCTCATAAAAATAAAGAATAAAAATTATTTGTATTAAAAAAAAATTCCGAAACTGAAAATTAAAATTTAAAAAATTCAATATATTTTTTAAAAAATACAAATTATTTTTATTCTTTATTTCTAAGAGCATGACATTGTAGCCTGTAATGTCTTCCTCCACTGTGTTTTTTTTTAGTTTGGTATATCAGTTGGTTTTCGTGTTGTCGTTAAAACGGAAACATGCAAAATATGACTTTAACAAGCCATTACGCGAAAACTACGAGAGATAAAAAAATTTCATAAGAGCAAAATTTAGTCACATTTTGTGTCTAAAATGAGAAAAAAATATCTGGTACAAATCAAATATAAAAAAAAATGGTGATGAAAATTGCGGTAGACCGCGTCCTTGTTCCTATCTACCTGCGCTTGAAACGCATTGCAGCGAGTTACAAGTAATCATATTTGGAAGAAACATCTCAACGAGCATTACGTTTGTACATCTATGAAAAGAAAATACATTTCAAATAACGTTTCCATCAGTTTAAATATTAGGATCACTCTAGGACTCTCAAAATGGCTAAAAACTGATTTTTTAAACTGCTGTATCTAGGAAAATTCCAACCGGATTCGAAAAACACCACAATAGAAATAGGCGCTGTAATTTGAACCATAAGTATCGCAAATAAAACAATACTGTCACCGCTTGAAGTCTCATAGGAAAATGAATAATAGTAAAGCTCTGCGCGCCAGTTGCTGGGTTTGCGTGTAGAGGCGATAATACTATACATACGCCGACCAACGTCACTCTTAACACTCCATCGGTTTTGTGCCTCACATACACCAACGCAGCCTACCTAGATAAGAATCTTAACCATTACCTCAAAGTATAGTAAATTAAATTAAAGCCACTGTCGAAACGCGCTTCAAGGGCGCTGTAGTGTACTGTGAAATGTGTTCGTTTTAATTCCACATGCGCCCTTTGTGCTAATGTACGAGACGGAAACACACTGTGGACAAGGGCGAAGTGTCATTGGTAAAACACCAAACTTATTCAAAATACTGTTTCGTAGGCCATTTAAGAGTGTCGTACTTCAAAACGTACCTACTAACCGAATGTGTGCGAAACTCAGATATTGACGTGCACTGAAATTTGCATAAAGTCCCATAGTAAAAATGGATCGGCGGGAGTCTTGTACGATAGTTCAGAGATTGGCTCGTGTGGATACGCGGCATTTGATGAGCGCTTCAGGGTCGCCCTTATAGCTTCGTCGCTTATGAGCTTCTAACGTTGAGGCAAGCGTCACCCGCAAAGCAATCAACACTTTTTTTTTACTTTGTGAGATTTTTTCCAGAGTGAATATTTCCTGCAGAAAATCTTTTCTGCTGGTATAAAAGGATCAACTTTGCTTCGTCGTAAGTAAGCTTATCAGAAACGCATAAAATACAAAATGTTTTGTCATACAGTTAACGAAAACTTTTTGATATGGTAGCTAATTTCCGTATTTCTTTTTTCGGCTTTAGGAGTGCCATCGAAAATAGATTTATTGAAGAGGATAACTGTAGCTAAGTGAAGCATTTTAGAAGGAATCGGCCAGTGCCTGAATTCAGGAAGAATCCCTGTATTGACACGAGACGTGATCTCGGAAACCAGCAGGAAACCAAAATCCGTGAAGATAGAATCAAGATTTTTTGGAAGAGAAATTCATTGTTTTAATACCACACCAACAATAAAACAAATACTGGCTTTGGTGTCTGAACGACTGTGCATAGTTGTCAGCCTCCTGTTATTAAAAAATAAAAGTAACTCGGAGATATATTCCTTGGTATGACATCACCACGCGGGAAGGTATATTTTTAGACATGATGTCACTGAAGCAGCATCCTCCCCCACACTACCACCCTCTCCATCAGACAACCTTCCCCTCCCCCATCACTGCAGCCAAAATAATAACAATGAATTATCTCGCTTGCGTAGCTCCCAGGATCAAATACAACGTTCCCTCGTGATAAGTAAAGATAGTGAAAATCTTCAGTGCCACAGGAATCTTTACAAAGTATTCCAGTAAGTTGCGAATTGTATGATTGGACGACGATAACTTTAAACGTTTCAAACTATTACAAACTAATAATAAACGATCAATATCGTTGTACTAGAATTATCATTGGTTAAATTTGTAAACACGAATAATGGATAAACAACATCGGACAAGTAGACACTAGTTTGAAACCTAGCGAACAGTTAACTATTCCCGCGATAAATCTCTCACTCACTCTCTAGTGATGACTAGGGACCTGGTTATTCGCAAAAAGAATTTTGCCCCACTTTGTTCCAGTGCCTTACGTCCACATATGCAATTCCGCTTCGTGGTCAGTGATTGGATATTTTAGCTCTCACGAGGCTTGGGATTCTACCGGCAAATCACAGCCGTGAGGTGCTGCAAAGACTTTATTGTAATTGGCTCAGACAAATGATATACGGCTCTTCATATAGACACGCTGACAATAGTCATGAAGCAGAACTGCAGATGTGGACGAAAGGCACTGAAACAAAGTGTGGCAAAATTCTTTTTGCGAAAAACCAGGGTCCCTAGTGATGACGTAATGAGAAATGCTCTTAAAATAATTGTACAAAATATTATAATGTTAGCAGTATTGACACGTATATTTTGCGAGTTATTTTCAGGAGAGGTTAGAGTGAGTGAGAGAGTGAGAGATTTTGGTCAACGTCTTCAGCGCTGGTGCGGGGTGACATGATATGAGTATGGAGCAGCGCCGGAATGAAGGGGCGGGGGAAACGGGAGATCCCCGAGAAAAACCCGCCGACCAGCATAGTCCGGCACGACTCCCACATGTGAAAATACGGGGACTGACCCCGCCGGGAATCGAACCCGGATAGCCTTGGTGGGAGGCGAGTGGTCTGATCATTCGGCCACCGCGCCCCCCTGTATTTCGTTGGTATTAACCCTGCCAAATTAATGTTGTGCCCACCACAAACCCGTTTTGTAGTCACCACTAAAAATTGTGGCACCAGATTATAAATCTGAGTTTCCACATAAATAATTAGGCATTGTAGACGTCCAACAAAAATGTTCCTTCTGTGTACTCTCGAAATTTTTCCATCCCCACTTACCCGGGATTCTAAACAACTCCATCACAAGAAAGCGTTCGTAACACTTGTCGTCGAGGTCAACTTCAGACGTAAAGCTGTTTGCGTTAATAAGTAACAGTTGATTAATTATTACTTCACTCGGTAGTATGACACCGACACTTGGGAACCACAGATTCAAATCTAGTGCGACGGATGTGAAATACTCGCGTCGCGGACCGGATTATGCCTCTCACGTTTAGTGATATTAACGTCGGTTAAATTGCTTCATCTGTCTTGGCGACGTCCGAGGGCGCTGGTGCGCTTCGGTGGTAACGGATTGGTCGCGGGCGCGTCATCGGCGCGGGTGTTTTGTTTACGACCCGGGCAGGGTCTAGAGGATGGTCCAGGCGGGGGGACGGAGAAAGACGGACGCCCGTGGCTCGCTCGGCCAACGTCTGGCGACAAGAAACGAGCCAAGCCGGAGTTGTTTTGTTTCCCCTTTTAACTGAGCCGTTAATTGATCCAAGTTGACTGTCGCCCACGATACCAGAACTCCCCACCCCCTTCCCAACTTACTTCTTTTTTTTCCCTAGCAGCCAGACGACGCTTGAAGGCGGTATATCTGGCGAGGTGATGTATGCGTCGAGACGCTGTGCCGCTGTCCTCGCCTCTTCGGACCACAGAGTAGTTAACAATGTGAGGAGGATGGCCAAGTTTGCCCGAGCGTCACTAACCAGGAAAGTTCCCTTGTTCTTGAAGACAAAAAATCTTTAGAAAATACCTGGAAATATACCGGCATGATGGTTAGAGATGAAGGTATACGCGAAAATTTTGTGTCAGCATACCCTTGAAAACACTGTAGTTTCTTGTGACATGTATGATTTGGTGATACATACACGTCTGACACAACGTAGCTATGTGCAGACCAATAATAGACGTCACATAGTACAATAGCGGGATTCTTATTGGCTTAGTCAAATAGGGCAACAGCTCTACGAACTTTTCGTTAGCTGAACGTGCGTTGAACCCCAGCGTGCATTCGTGTATAGGCGTCACTCATTTGACTGTACCGATGAGAATAATGTAACTTCGACACCACCCGTCTGCGATTTGCAGGTATATCCCAAATATAGCCAATCGCTGACCATGAAGCAGAGCTACTGATGTGCACGCGAGGCACTGAAACGAAATGAAGCATAATTCTTTTCACCAAAAATCATTGTCTCTAGTAATGAGCTTGAAATATAACGTCTTCTGAAGCGTGTTCGCGATATTTCTTGGTGTCTATGTATGTTAATCTGCTGTATTATTGTTTAAGGTGTTTTCAGATCTTGGCAGCCTTATATTTACCGGTGTGTCAGCAGTATATGCTCTGCTTGGTTTCCCAAGAATGTTCTGCTATTGATGACTGCTGGTCTTCACGTTTGTAGGCTCTGGTGGGTGGTTATTTTCCTGCCAGTTTAACACACGTAAACGTTACCACAAGAACAAGGAACCTCGTATATTCCTGCTTGCTCTTTGGCTGTTTGATTCTTCGTGGGGGTCGCAATACACTACAGTATTTTGGAAACTACTTTGGTGCAAAATTTTTTTGCGAAATTTTACTCTCTCTCTCTCTCTCTCTCTCTCTCTATATATATATATATATATATATATATATATATATATATATATATATATATATAATTTATTTATGTGGGAGAATGGGTTGAGACTAAACTGGAGGGACAATGTGGAAGGGCAGAACGGTTTACCAAATAATTAGTGGAAAAAATTTCTTTACAACGTGTTTCTGAACCGCTCTTTATTTACCGTTAGCTTAATTTTGCTCCGTTCAGAATTTTAAAATAACTTTTACCAAAAATATATATTTTTAGGAAATTAAATCAATATATGTCTTTGTTTAATATATCTATATATATGTATGCATGTGTGTTTCCATTTTTTTTTTTTTTTTTAGAAAGGAACTGAAAATATAACTACGTAACATACTTTTACTAATACCTTTAGATAAGTTTGAGTATTTAGAATGAACTTAAGTTCTACTCAAAGAAGCATTAAATTGAAAACCACGGGAACAAAGCTGTGGGCAATAGCTACCAAGACATAAAATGCCCTAAGAGAAGTAAATTACACATTTGAAGGAAAATTACCACAAGTGTTTAGTAATTTTACGTGACAAATTATATGAAAAATTCCTTGGCAATGAAAATACTTTACTTTAGATGCTTTCGAAGAAAAGTGTCTATGGTTATCATACGTTTTATTACTATTGACCCCTGTTCGTCGCGAAAAGAATTTTGCCCAGCTTTGTTTCAGAGTCTTACGTGCACATCTGCAAGTGATTGGATATTTTAACTCTCTCGAGCCTTGGGATTCTACCGGCAAATCACAACCGTGAGGTGTTGCAGAGACTTTATTGTAATTGCCTCGGTAAAATGAGATACGGCTCTTCACATAGCCAATAACCATGAAGCAGAATTGCAGGAGCGTATGTAAGGCACTGAAACAAAGTGGTGCAAAATTCTTTTCGCGAAAAACAAGGGTCCGTAGAAATTGCGTATGTCCACAAACCAATAAATTCTAATTGCAGAGATGGAACTAAGACGTTGAAACAAGTTGGTGTAGATATGTTTTCGTTTAAGTCATACATCCCTAAGTACTATACAGACCCTAATTTATGATATGCTTTATTAACATGTTCTGCAAGAGCAATGCCGGCTGTGATACAGGACGCTAACCACATTTCTCTTCTATGTTGCGTAATAGCAAGACTTCCACCTCACCTTCCCCCTTTCCTTATTAAAGGAAAAATCCAAGTAACCCCAAGTAATATTTGTGGGACAATTATAGTTATAAAAGAACTCAAATTTACGCCGTCAGACCTGGGAATCGAAACCAGTAATTTTCGTACCGTAAACAGGTGAGCAGACAATTACACTAATACTGAGGTCGGCACCATTTCGTCACTGAGGATTACTAACTAACGTTACTTCTCTAGGATATGTCACAATTTCCATTGAACTTTTGTTGCCTAGGTACGCAGAAATGTCCGTGTATATCGTACGATTATTTTCCCTTGTCTGTTAATGAAATGTCTCTGTAGTGTAGGTGAATTTTCCGTTATATGGTAGTAATTTCATAACTTATGCAAAGGAAACTTAATTTTCCATACTTGTTAGGGAATATTTTTTGAAGCCTTACACACTTTTTAAATTAATTAAGCTAAGATCGCCATGATACATATCATCGCCGTCTCTAGTAAAATGCCGGAGTCTTGAATGTGGCAACGCTGTACCGGGGGTCTGCTACCTGTCATCCTTGGCTGCCTTAGTCGTATGTAGCGTGTCTATATGCAGCTTTAGTGACGTGCACACGTATACACAGGCTAGGGCAGCCAATAAAAGACCAACAGCTAGACCATGCTGCAGCGTTGCCACACTCAAAACTCCGGCCTTGCTAAATACGTCTGAGTACATATATTTAGGTAGTTGGTTAGTTGCATATGTGATACGTTACATACTTATAGTTACTAGATGGTTAATATTAGCACATACTGACGAAGCATGTAGATTAAAATGCATTTAGTCAACGCCAAAAAAAATTTGCTATAAAATTATATTGGATCGCAAAACCAGGAACTTCTTCTAAACTAGGACGAAATTTTAAAATGTTTATTGCAATGGAAGTCCATAATAATAATGCATTGGTTTGTGGACATACGACATTGTTCATGTTTTGTTGAACAAACGTGTTTAAAAGCCTAACTAGGCCAAAACTTCGTCTTTTTGGTTTTTTCCGGTTTTTTGTACTTTGCCTTTTAATACAATGTTGTATGTCTACAAACCAAGACATTCTTAAACGAGGACTTTAAATGGACAGTTTTTCAGTAAGGTAGTCTCTGTTTGAGTAGTTTTTGGACCAATATCGGTTTAATATAGTCTCGTTTATAACATGTGGTTTGCACTGAAGACCAGTTCCAATACAGCAAATCCATCAAAGTTTACGAATGTCGTAAAACTAGTAGGTTTATCTCTCCTCGCAACTTGCCATCCTCCCGTTATTCTCTCGTATTATGGGGAACCGGAACCAAGCTCGGATTATGAAAGATAATATATTTTGTAGGCTTACTAAGGTGACAAATATTCTTTGAAAACTTTTTACTACTCAGATATTCTACTGATAATAAAGTCTTTCCCCGTTTAGCTTCAAATGATTATATTATAAACAGGTTATCCAATGTTATCTCTTAGCAGAATCAAAGAAACTAGCTGCGAAAAGGTCTCTTCACAAAACAGTTATTTATATTTTATGTATGTATATTTTATTTTCGCTTTATTGAACCGACGAAATAAGTGTCAGTTCAGGAAACACGGCAATTGGAGTGAATTAAGTAGATGAAAGATACGGAATTCTTGACTAGAAACGTGTGGTAAGAGGTACAAAACAGGTTTTTGGCCCCCGTGCATGATTTGCCAACTTTGGCTGCCAATTCCTGCATACATTTCCAACACTGACTAGTTGTATAAGCTATTAGCGATTAAACGTAATTGGGACGCAGAAACGCGTGACCTGAACAAATCCGATAAAACAAGATATTTTGCTTTGGAGGTGCATTTTTGGAAGAGAATCACATACATTACTAAGGACAGGGGTGTCCAATGGACTTACCAAAAGCACTGATTTGGTACTCCCACAGATGCACTGAAAGAAAAATATTGTAGGAAGTCTTCCCTGCAAAATTATTTTATAGTAATAACAAAATAATTTAGTGATGGCCACAAATTGATAGTGGTATTTTTGTGGTGACTACAAAATAAATTTTGCACGGTAAAAACCCACGAAATATTTTGTAGCTGCGACAAAATAATTTTTTTCCGTGTGCCCTGATGATGTACTACAGATATTTTAGTACGTCCATATGACATCCTGAATGGCCTATGTGGATGATATCCTCCCGACATCCCTTGGATGTCCCTTGGATGTCCCTTGGATGTCCCTGTGCTGTGTGGGTAGGGACCGTTATTGGTTTTCGTGATAAGAAATGTATGTGTAGAGGGGTTACTTATTTGACTGTGCCAATCAGAACACAGTTACGGCGACACCACACGTATTTGCTCAGCAAGTAGAACGTCTAGACGGTGAAATTTAAAAAAAAAATTCCAATAACTGACCACGAAGCACAGCATGCACGCAATTCATTAAACACGTTGATGCAAAAATGTTTTCGCGGAAAATCCCAGCCCGTACACATTAATAAACCAAATATTTTAACACATGATTCGAGAAATGCAAGATTCGCGTTATCATTTGGCACCAGACTAAACATTTCACTTCCCTATACATAACAGAGCATATTCTGCGATTCAATTGGCAACAAAATTTTATGTGTTGTCATTTACGTGTGTTACACCTTAACAGAGATTGGCCTTTCTACCGTGTAAGCATTCTCCGCGACAAGTCACGACAATATCGGCCAGCGGGAGACGTCGAACGAGCCTATAGTCACTCGTGAAGAGCCGTATCTCATTTGACTGAGCCAATTACAATAACATTCCTGCAACACCATGCATCCGTCATTTGCCTGCAAAATCCCAAGGCTCGTTAGAGTTAAAATATCCAATCACTGACCTCGAAGCAGAACTGCAGATGTGTACGTAAGCCACCGAAACAATGTGGGGCAAAATTCTTTTCGCGAAAAACATGGGTCCCTATGAATGGAAGTTGGCGTTAAACTATTATCGACACCATCGAAGCCAACCGAGCACCTGACTTATGACTAAAGTCAGTGATATTTGGTGAAAATAATTTTGCAACAATTTGTTCCAGAGTCTCATGTGCACATCTGTTTCTCTGTGTCATGGTAAGTGATTGGGTTTTTCAACTCTCGGTGAATGCTTGCAAATCACAGACGTGTGATGTCGTGGTAACGTTGTTCTGGTTGGTACAGTCAAATGAGCCTCGCCTCTGCCCTATTATATTATGCCAAGAACCAAGAACCAGAGATGCAGGTGTGCACGTAAGGCATTGAAACAAGTTGTTGCAGAATCATTTTCACCTAAAATCACTAGCTATACTTATGATCTAAGAGAGTCAGGCAGTGAAATATTCCAAATTAAGAGACAAGTAATTTACGGAAAAACCTGAAAAAATAGGATAATTAAGAGGATTGAGATTGCCGCGAAGTTCAACAAACATAGCATTCCACGAACCACATAAATATTATTTTATACCTCGCCATCTTCGAGGGGAACGTGGGGATGTTTGTAAGTGGTCCATGAAGAGTGGTTTCCTGCCCTTTTCGAAATAAATCTCAGACGTCGCCCTGGAGGGGGAAGCTCCGGCTAGCCCGCGACTTCCGACGATGTGTCCACTCCGCCAGAAATAGCGAGGATCTCTCCTCTGTTCATGGGGTATATACAGCCGGCCGCGATCTTCATCTCGTTCCTTCACAGCTTCCGCTGCTCCACGATCATCGGGGAGATATTCGAGAGTTCAACAACCTTGTGGAGAACGTCACAGCTGTCTGCACATTCGAGTCAACGGCTCTGTCTTCTATGACTAAGGCCTTTTGTGGCTTACGTGCACATCTGCAGTTCTGCTTCGGGGTCAGTGATTGGATATTTTAACTCTCACGAGCCTTGGGACTCTACCGGCAAATAACAGCCGTGTGGTGTTGCAGGAAAGTTATTGAAATTGGCTTAGTCAGATGATAGACACAGACACGTTGCCAATAACCATGAAACAGGACTGCAGATTTGAACGTAAGGCGCTGAAACAAACCGTGGTAAAATTCTTTTTGCGAAAAACAAGGGTCCCTGCCTATGACCTATATCGGTAGAACCACGATTTTATGCCGAAAAGATTTTTGCATCGGTTGGTTTCAACGTCTTACGTGAACGCTTCCTGGTCAGTGATTAAACCTCACTTGACTTGAGTTTATACAGGAAATCACATATGTAGACTGCGCTCTAAAAAATAATTTGTAAATTTGCCACACGTGCATATAGTACAGCTAAGAAAGTAAGTATGGTAGAATAGTTCCCCAGACATCCACGGTAGCACTGCGAAACTTTTTTTTTATAAAACATTCAAATGTATACTAAAGTTACCAGAGTTGTATTGTGACAAGTGTAAAAGTTTGCATATTTACAAGGCGGAAGTATGGTAACTGTACCATACTGCATTTAGGTTAATTACTTCCTGAACATTTTAGGAAGTTTTTATTACTGTGTGAATAGTACTAATACATTTGATACGGGCGAACTTCGCCGCTTATTGGATGGCCGAGGATGTTGATACCAGCCCCGTGTATGTTTGTATTGTTACTGTTCCTATTGGCCTGGCTGCCTGCTAGCAGGAGAGCCACCTTACACTGATTGGCGGTAGGTGTTTCAGTCATGTAGCTGGCCAGGAACGCCATTTTGCTGGCGTGTGTGACTGAGTTCCTTGTCCTACCAGCTATTTCACTTATGTATTCATACGTATTCTGTGTCACATGCGTAAGGTGCCGCAATCGTCTTACTCTGATTGGCGCAGTCAGATGAGAGACCAGTCTGAACAAAGACACGCTGCTAATAACCATGAAGCACAGCTGCCGATGTGCACGAGAGGAATTGAAAGAAAACGTTGCAAACATCTTTTACCGACAGAATTGTGACTACATATCGGTTGCGAAGTGTGGGTGTATTTAAAAGAAAGCTGATATATATGATGACTACGCACATCTGTCGGACGTCTGTGGAACTATTAGAGCTGGTGGGGGTAGGTAAACTGAGTCAATAGTGTGCAAGAGGCGAGGAACTAAATAGTCAATTATTAGTAGATGATTGAAGTTTTCGTGACAATATTTTTTCACCTCTTTGTATCAATGTCTTACGTGTAGTGCCATAGCCATCTTTAGTACAAGACCGTGGCCTTAGATCTGGCAACCCTGGCAGGAAGGGTCATTTTAACACTTCTTTGGCTCGCCGACGGCAGTGGCTTCCCCTGATTCGCCGGTATGTAGGGTAGAATAACGAATCAGGTACAGCCGTTGTCTTTCGAGGGCTACAAGAAGTGTTAAAATGACCCTTGTGTGCAGGGTTGCCAGATCTAAGGCCGAGGCCTTGTACTAAAGATGGCTATGGTAGTGCACACTTGAAACTCTGCGTCGTTGTTATTGGCAGCGTGTATTTGTACAGAGGCGTCGCACCAATCAGAACTAGGTTTAGCATTTATTGGTTTGTGGACATACGCCATTGCTCATGTTTGCTGATCAAACCTGTGTTGAACGACAAAGTACGAAAACGAATAAGAAAAATACAAACATAAAACACGCACAAAAATAGAAAAAATCAATCCCAGAGGAATTCTGTCATTTATTATTATTTTTTTAATAATTGTTATCCTAGACAACAAAGCATTCTACAGATAAAATTCAGTCGAATATCGACACAACACTCAGACACAGAAGACAGACACAAATATAGAACCAGATTCCCAACATGGAAAAAGATGGAAATAGACAATAAAACAGTAAACAGTGGACAATAAACACAAGCCAATAGACAACACACGTTAAAACCAAAGAAAAATAACTAGAGAGCAAAGAACCATAACAAGGTTACTGCGACACCACACGTCTGTGACTAGCGGCAGAACTCATAGACAATGACCTTGAATCAGAACTAGAGATTTGCAAATAAGACACTAAAACAAACTGTTGCAAAATTTTTTTTCGCTAAAAATTCGGTGGCTCTATAACTTTGAGCTATCTGAGAAACTTCTTTTGGGGCTATTTTTATACATTTCTAAATTTGTTTACGTGCAACTATAATATATTTCTGACCTTTTGATATAAACAAATTAGTTAACAAAATAGCTGTTATACCAAAATACGTATGCCTACATACGATGCCTCAGTACAATTAATTTGTTGACCACTGTTCTCAACAAGACGCTTTCTAAAAGCGCTATCTTTACCTTGAACATCCTGTACAAATACACAGCAAATCATACAACAATATGTTCGCAGCAAGAGGTGGAAACTAAAGACCTATACACAATTGCATACTTTCAATATTTTACTTTACGTTTCCGTTACTTTAAGCATTTCGTCAATACACAATACAAACGTAAATTTAAAGTAACAACAATTTAAAAACTCTTGGTAATCGCATTTTTAAACGTATATATTGTGATATGAAACATATTTTTTTGCCGTAAGAGCATGTTACGTAAATATTCCAAAAATAAGCCAAATTATTAAAACAATTTTTTATTTCTTATAATATTTTTCAGAACAAAAGCAACGCCATCTATTGACGAAACTTACGAGTTCCTTTGCGATTTCTTATCTGACACTATTTACAGGGTTTTTCGAAGTACACTTAAGACAACTCTGTTACTTTTTATCATGAAATCCTAATACTGGAGAGTAAAACAATACTTTGAAATAAACATTCAAACATTCTTCAATTTTTTGCGAACGGCCATCTTGACCTTGACATTAGGTTTCCAGTTAATCGTAAACGTAAAGTTAAAGTCTCTTGGCTTAAACTTTGGCGACGCCATTGTGTATATTTTTTTGTTTGTGACCCACGGCTTACAACCCTCCGGCCAAGAGTACAGCCATAATATTAGGGCACAGGTATCACTGTAACAAGTAACCTTCTTAAGACAGTTTCGTATAAAGACAATTTTGAACCATTTGGATGAACACAAATGTACACCCAGCCATACCTGGGAATCGAACCCAGAACCCCTCGTGCCAGTCGGCCGCTCAACCAACTAAGCTACAAGGGGTCGGCGCCATTGTGTACGACCATAGGAAGGGTTATTTTAACACTTCTTGCAGCTCTCCAAAGACAATGGCTGTACCTGATTCGTTATTCTGCCCTACATACCGGCGAATCAGGAGACGCCACTGCCTTTGGAGAGACAAAAGAAGTGTTAAAATGACCCTTCCTGCCAGGGTTGCCAGATCTAAGACCGCGGCCTTCTACTAAAGACGGCTATGATACGACTCCATAAGAAGCCATGTATTGGAAGCAATCGTAAAGCCAAATGCTGAAGTTTTCAGTCATGTAATCGCCTTAATTCGTTTTTGACGGAAAGTTTCAACCAATCGCACGGAGTCTCAACAACCGCATGTGGTCCGGGTTTCGCCCACACGCACACACAGTGACTATAAAGAAAAGTTGCCTCGACACGCCGGAACATTAAAAGCGCCGGTCCAAGAAGACGCTGTCTGCAGGGCCCAGTCAGTGCGTAGAGAGGCGCCGGAGTTCTATTCCGAAAACTGGTTTGCCTGTGATTCAGCCTTGCCCTCTTCTGCAGCGTGGTTATTATTGGCCCTGTGTCCTCCCAGCCGTGGCTAACGAGAACGAATCCTGGTCCAGCTGCGGAACCGCAGGGATTGGACGGGGAAGGTGGACTAACAGAGTACAAGTGTCCCTACAGCCAGAGACCAGAATTAAACTGTCACATTTTTCAAGGTCAATACGCACCCAACTCAAATTTAGAAACGAAGCATGCAGAGATAGTAACCATCTTGAATTATTGTATTTTGTGTCATAACCTTTATTTTAGTTAAATGTAAGTAAGCTTTAACCTAACTGCCGAATATAATACATACCGTCATCCAAGTTAACTTGCAACACTTGGGGTAATTTGAAACAATATTTCAAGAATTTTTATTTTACACATAGAGATCGTAAGAGATAAAACCAAAATAAATGACACATCAACAACAGGAGCCAAGTAATATGATCAGAATAACGTTTAATTGGAGGCACCCACATGTATAATAACAATTTTTGAAATATTGTTTCAAGTTACCCCAGATGACAGTATACTTATATAATGGTATAATTTTAAAAATTGTAAATACTTTTTTAGCGTTACTTTTGTTACAGATTTAATTGCAGTTAGAAAATCCTACTTACTATTTTCTTACATGCAATTAGATCTATAACTACAGTAACGGCAAAACCAAACTTTATGAAACAAACGTTATGACACAAAATACAAAAATTAAAGTTGGTGATTATCTCTCAACATCAATAGAAATATTGAACTATTTTATTATTACGAATTTTTTTTATTTAAGAATAAAAATGTGAGATTATAGCATAAATGATATATCCTTGCACTACAGCAAAACATCACAGTAGAACTTTTGACATATATTTAGGCTGGAACGAATACAGCAAATTAATAATGTAAAACGATTGTTTAGCTGATTGCTAGGGACGCAAGATTTTCGTGAAAATATTTGTGTACCACATTGTTTCAATGTCTTATGTACACACCTGTAGCTCTGCTTCGTGGTCCGTGATTGGAAGGCCTCACTCTTTAGTTTTGCAGTGGTTTCGAAAATATTTTTTTTCAGCGCAAATTTACATACGTAAAAATTTGTTTTTTTTTTTTCTTTTACAATTTTAACACACATATCATCGTTTGTGTATTAATTTTTCTCTTTCAATGCACAAAACGGATTTTTAGATTTTTGCCCCTGAAATGTATCACATATTTTGTAGTCAAAGTAAGCCAGAATGAAACAAAATATTTTTTTTTACTAGCAAACGGTACATTAAAAAAACCGCTCTAGCAAAATTGTATATCGTATGACTGTATACAGGCTCAAGCATTTTGTTAAAATTGTTTAAATTATTCGAGTTATTTGCAATTGTTTGAAATAAATAAAATACCATGGCCTTAACAATGGCCGTCGTAGTAGAAGACCGGAGTCTTGAATGTGGCAACACAGTATAGGAGGCCTGCTGCTTGTCACTTCTTGGCCACCCTAGTCTCTGCAACTTGTATATCTGCAGCTTTAGTGACGTGTACACGTCTACACTGACTAGGACAGCCAATGAGCGACCGTCAAGAGGCCTCCGATGCAGCGTTGCCACATTCAACACTCAGGCCTTCTACTAAAGACGGCCATGACCTATGTACCTCCTAGCATTTTGGGGTTCTACTCGTAATTCACAGACGCGTAGTGTCGCAGTAACCTTTCTGATTGGCTCAGTCAAATAAGTGACGCCTCTATACAAAGATACTCTGCCAATAACCACGAAGCACAGCTGCAGATGTGCACATAAGGCACTGAAGCAAAGTGACGCACAAATATTTTCGGGACAAAATCGTGGCTCTATGTATTACGGTTCGTCTTATAACGACAGCTTCTGGAGTCCCGAGAGTTCTTGCTACTTCCGTTAATGCTGGACCTCGCTCGTTCTGAAATAAATACGCCCGTGTGTCGTCCCCCTACCAGGGCTCGCCAAAAAACTGCTCCTCCCTCTTGTCCGAGTTTTTATTTTATTTCCCCGTGCACGACGGCCAAGACACATTAGCAGCCGGGGCAGATGTTCGTCGTCCACGCCCACGAGAATGTGCGTCACGTGATGTCACCCCCCTATTTCTGAGTCCCGGCCCAGAGCCGCGGAAGTCGCCTCCAGACACACTTGTAGCTCTGTCCCCTCCTCTGATCTAACTTATCCTGATGTCGGCGGCCAAGTATGATCCTCGCCCCAGTTAGCATCAAGCACTGGTCGTTAATTCCCTTCCCCCAAGTATTAATCTCCCTGGAACTGACCAGCGATTCAATTCAACGAACGGTGTCTATTCTCTAATTCGATCTCTGGTAGAGATTGTCACCCGTATCAGTTTTCAACGTATTTTATTATTGTTATATTTGTACCAGATATTTGTTTTCTTATTTTAGACATAAACTGTGACTAAATCTTCCTCGTAGGAAAATTTTGTATATGTTATAGTATTTCCGTAGTGAGTCGTAAACGTCAAAATTTGCACTTTACGGTTTTATACACGCCACTAAAATCAACTGACATACCAAACCGAAAAAATTCACAGTGTATAACAACGTTGTAGGCTGTGATTTTGACACATATAAAAACGAATATATATATATATATATATATATATATATATATATATATATATATATATATATATATATATATATATATATGGTTTCGTATTTGTAAAAATCTGTTGAAATTTTTAAATTTTCATTTAAAAATTCAGTAATTTTTATTAAACACAAAAATATTTTATTTTTTTTATTTATATATGTCAAATCATAGCCTACAGCATTGTTATACATTGTGAATTTTTTCGGTTTGGTATGTCAGTTGGCTTTAGTGGCGTGCATAAAACCGTAAAGTGCAAATTTTGACGTTTACGAATCACTACGCAAAAACTATAACAGATACAAAAATTCCCTAAGAGGAAGGTTTGATCACAATTTATGTCTAAAATAAGAAAAAAATATCTGGTAGAAATATAATAATTAAAAAAAAACGTTGAAAACTGAGGTGACCGCGCCCTTATATCATACTCTGTAACATCTCTCTTTACCAGAATCTCAGTATATTTGGGGAGCCACAGTGGTTGAATGGTCAGACCATTTCCTCCCACCATGGCGATCCGGGTTCGATTCCCGGCTCCTTAGATGTACTGCGTTGATATGAGGCATGAAAACTTACGGAGCGCCAAGGGTGCTGGCTACAGGTGTGTGTAATACGTAGGGACCCTTGTCTTTTCGTGAAAAGAATTTTGCCTCACTTTGTTTCGATGCATTACGTACACGTCTGCAGTTCTGTTTCGTGGCCAGCGATTGAATGTTTTACCGGCAAATCACAGACGTGTGGTGTTGCAGGAACGTTATTATAATTGTCTCAGTTAAATAAGATACGACTCTTCACATAGACACACTGCCAATAACCATGAAGCACAATTGCAGATGTGCACGTAAGGCACTGGAAAAAATTGGGGGAAAATTCTTTTCGCGAGAAAACAGGGTCTCTAGAAGGATAGTGGAAAATCAAGAGAGTATTTTCATCCAGCGTATTCTTTAAGTAAATGTAGCGTCTGCGCCTTGTGCGATCGGAAGAAGATTATGTCAAGGTTATTTGTACTATAGGTTGGAAAGCATACGTGTTTCCTTACGGGAGAGTTGTCACAGGGAAAAATCTTGCTCCAAGTTGCACTGTCATCGCTAACGGATCTAACAAAATACGACACCACAGTAAATTAAAATTTACGTTTCTTAAGAAAGAAGTTTTTTTAATTTAATTTTAAAGAAAAAAACAAACCAATTTCAGCTTTTAAATTATCAACCTCATGTCAGGATAGAAAGCACTGTGATTGGTCAGTTAGCACCTCTTATAGATACCAACGCAACGAGTGGCAGATATCGTACCTAGCGAAACTTATAACACAGAACTTTCTAACATGTATTAGAATTAACCAGTTATGTTGCACGGTTTAGCTGTTTACAGACGAATCACAGGCGTCCAGTCGTAGCGCGTCAGGATTACTATTAGCCAAGTAAAATAGGGACTTGCCAGTAATACAAGAAAAGAAACAGAAATGAGAACTTTACATTGAAGTATAGAAAACAGTTAAGGCCTCGCTCTTTAGTTTAACAGTGATTTTGAAAATATTATTTTAACACAAATTAATACATACATAAAAAATTAATTAGGGCAGTTTTAACACATATATATCATAGTTTGCATCTGAATTTTTCTGTTTCAATACACCAAACAGATTTTTAGATTTTTGCCCCTGAAGTAGCACATATTTTGTTGTCAAAATAAGCCAAAATGAAGCAAAACTTTTTTTGTTAGCAAACGGTACATTTTATTTTTAAAAAAATGCTCTGGAAAAATTGTGTATTGTATGACTGTTCACTGTCTCAAATTTTTTCAAAGCGTTTGGTTAAAAAATATTCAAGTTATTTGCAATTGTTTGAAATAAATTAAAGATCATGGCCTTAAATTTTCCTGAGATAAACCACCAACCCTAGTAATGCAGACTCACTTTAGCAAAAGTCACTCAAATAGTGAAGAGGGCATTATTATTATTATTATTATTTTCTCTGTGACTTACGGTGGTGACCGTTATTTTGCATGTGGGAAATTTAGAATAAATTTCTCAACGCAAGTGTCTTAATATAGGATGAACCTTCCTTACTTCGTGATGTTAAGGCATCGAATTTCAGTACCAAAAATGTGTTAAACATTTTAATTGCGATCGTGTATGTGACACATTGGTCAGTTATTGCAGAAACTACACACGTCTGTTCTCTGTTGGTAACATAGTGAACTGCGGGTACAGAACCTTCCCAATGTTGTGAAGCCTGCAAAGTGGTTTATCATGACATTAATGCACCTGCCTGGTGATGGCCGTGTGTTAGTGTGAGTGAGGCACGGCGCCAAGAGCGATGTTGACCGGCTCATCTGGTGCGGTATCGCCTCTACCGCAAGACATTGAAACAACGTGCAGTGGTAGCGTAGATCACTCGCCTGACCCCTTCTTTTTATTGGTGGAAAGCTTTAAGTCAAGTCCAATACACATTTCTATCGTTGTTTCACCATAACCCCGTTAATAGTTGTTTAGATATAATAGATTGAACAAAGCTGTTTTTAGCCGTTGTGAGGGGTTCAGAAATCGTCATTCTAATTAATGTAGTTATTTTAACTGCCTTTCCGATTTATTTTAAAGTAAATTCATACATTAGAAATACGTTCAGAAGTTTCTTAGAAAAAAAAGTTTTGCTAGCACGCTGCAACACTGTTCACAAGGTAGGCATACGGCAGAGTTAAGGTATATAACGCACAGTATGTGGTCGTTTTACACAGTACCATTGGTAGGTATATTAATATTTTAGTATGAAGTTTCTTTGGGAGGCAAATTATTCTATAAATAGTTTTCCCGTCCTCGCCTGCTATGAGTCGCAAATGTTGGTGCCTGGACGGCGGCCTGGGAAGCTGCCAACGTGGGTCGTGTCTCCGGTCACTGGACACCAGAGGCCGCTGCCTGCTGAGAGACAACGCCCCCTTCCCACTCCCCTAACGTAACAAACACAACCACAAGACAGAGAAATTATCACCACGGTCGTTCCCGCCATTTGCCAGGAAGTCGACCAACACTTTTATTTATTTATTTTTAAACACCGTGTATTTTAGCCCCTTCGGATACCCTGGGCCAAAATTTGTGGGCGTGTTGCAAAGCCGTGAAACAAACGGCCCGTTAAAAACAGTTGCTAGCTACGGGGAAGTGTCGGATTGCAAAGCTGTTTGGAAGAACGAGGGACGTCAGCAAGAGCAATAATTGATTCCCAGCTGAGAATTCTGTGACATAGCCGTCTCCAGTGGAAGACCAGGCCTTCGACGTGGAAACAAAGGGAAAATATAAAGGGCCGTGTTACTATCCTTGCAAATTCTTCCACAACATTGGGCTTCGTGCCTTCATTCAATGGACGACTTGAAGTACACGCCCCCTGACGTCACCACACGGGAAAAGTACTGTGGGAAACAAAGCTTGTTTACAAACATGCTGATTTGTTAGTTGGTAATTGCAGAAAGCAAAAATGTTTCGCATTCATAGATTTGACGCAATGGTAAAAAATAGTAGTTACTACTTCATGGTTAAGATACTCAAATACATAAGATTAATGTTTACCTGAAAAAAAAACGGCAAATTCCAAACAAATAATCCATTTTCTTGACGTACATCTCATCCGGGACATTTGACGCCAAACAGCTAAATGAAGGTTATGTTCGACTGCGGTATCCATGGAGATGGAATTGTTTCCCACACCTGACTGAAGCTCCGCCTCTTTTCAAGTCGTCCATTGTCCTAACAAACAGTTCGTTCTATATTCAAAATGTCCTACATACAGCACTGGGGTGCCCGGGTCCCCCAAACACTAAAACTCCCCACCCCTCAAAAACATTACAATGCAACACCCCTTCCTTTTATTTGCTGCCATTGTCTCAAATCACAATTACAAACCCCAGCCTGTAGTAAAATTGTGGTAAATTGTATTAAGGGCGCCGCCTCTCCGCGCGTGAGAGGCTCAAAAGCGACGGAGCAGTAAGGTCGACCTTGAAGCGGGCATCAAATGCCGCGTCGCCTCAACGAGCCAAGCGCTGAACTAGCGTGCAAGCTTCCCGCCGAACGGTTTTTACTATGGGACATTAAGCGGTGACCATATAATTTTATTGGTGGAAAGTCTGCAACTAAGTTCAGTGCAGGGCAATCTGAGTTTCACATACATCCGGTTAGTACATTTTGAACTACGGAAGTTTGAAAAAGCCGTTTTTAGCCACGTTGGAGGACTTAGAAACAGTGTTTTTAATGAGCGTGGCGTCTTAACAATGAGGTTCCTACCTTGTCTGAAGTTTGTTTGTTTTCTTTTCGTACGTTGGCACAATGGGCAAACGTGAAATATTTTCGCAGAAAAAAAAACCTGTTTATGAACACACCGCAACGCATTTGAAGCGTGGGGTAGGCGGCCCCCTTAAATGTTTCTTATTTACTTTTGTATTTTGTTAAATTACGTATTAAATAAAACTTAACTCATATCACGTCTAATTTAAACTGTGGCTAAACATTACTTACTATCACCCATGTCAGTGTTCTTTTAAATCATTAACAAAATTAAAGTTCAAAAATGAAAGAAATTCAAGATATGTACAGGAAAGAAAAATTTTTGTCATCGCTCGAAACTGTCGTAAGTTACGTATCTCTACACAAATGCGCACTGGGCCGCCAGAAACGATAAGTACCTCAAAGTTATAACAATTTTAGCGACAAAGCCAGGCGTTATATTATATACTTGGTTCCAAACTCGCTCTGAAATCGATGAGAAATGTTATCTTCTGGAACGTAAAACTTTGTTTTTTACTTTGTAAGTTGTGGTATATGAAACCCGCCCATTAAGAACGGACGCATGTTTATAGGAGCACGCTGTATAATGTTTACTACGAATCGTTAGGTTAAAAAATTGTGGCGCCAACTTCATAGGCAACGCGCATGACAACTGTGCGTAGGTTGTTGCGTCCTTTGGTCACAAGGCGCTGGAGGACGCTATTTCTGTGGCGACCGACCGTGCAGTTATTTACGTGGCCGCCGGCTAGTTTTGGACTGTTGCTAGGTTGGGACAGAGGGGAGGGAGGAAGGAGTTGTGGGTGTAGGAGGAGGGATAGGTTACCAAAACAATGGCACTGTCAGTTCCCCGCGGGGCCTGCGACCGAGAACTTCGTCTGTGATTCAGACGAGTCACGGAGCGCTTACAAAATCATCCCGTCGTACTAATCTTGCGTCGGGCCAGAAATACGAGATTAGTAATTAGGGGTGAACCATCTCGCGATCCTTCCCAAAGAGTTATGAGATCGGCACTGGTAAAATGTACTTGTCGTGCACAAACCCCCTCGCCCCTCGTCTAAAACCGTGCCTATCTCAGGCCGATTATAGTGATCATGAGAGGGAAATGGACAGACAAATGACGAAATTGTACACGCCGCCATCAAAGAAACTAGGAATATTGAATGTGTATGGGCGGAGTTAAACATCTCGTACCGAGGAAAACATCTCCAAATAGTTCCACGTATAGATTTGTTTACGTAAATAAAAATAAACTGATTTCGAGTGCAGTGTTTTATAGCCGTACTTGGACATAACAAATATAAATTTGTAATTTGACAATTTTACTTCAGACCATATTAACATAGCTTGAATGACACGATAATGTTTTGTTGGAAAATGAAGGGTTTCAAAGATTTTTTCCCAGTTCGTAACTGAAAAAAAAAAAATATATATATATACATATATATATATATATATATATATATATATATATATATATATACATACGTATGTTCAGAAAAGTGTTGCCTAGCGCATGGCGGTTGATGTACAGTGTTACACGTATGCACTCTCACGCAAACTTCAAAATATGTTCTCAAGTATGTTTATTAAATTTAAAGATCACGCACTTCAGTTATGCTTTTGTGATTTTAAAAATAGGCCTCCAGTACGTCTACCTGAAATGTGAGTTTTGGGACCCTAAGAAATGTTAGAGCAGGTTTTTTCAAACTGCTGTCTCTAGAAAAAAATGTCAGAAATATTCGTTAATTTGAAAGACATATGCATTCGTTTGAAGCTGTACCATACTTCCCAGAAATAAGTATTTAAGGCCACGGATAAAAAAAAAAGATTGTAAAAATATGACAATGAATACTACGAAAACACAGCGCGTTTGTTTAGTATTTTTCTCGCACAAAAGCCATGTCGTTTTTGACGCACGCATCAGTGTCGCCCGTATGGCACAAACTATTTTTAACTGCCTCTAGCTGTAAACAACAGGAGCATGAAAAATTCCCTTTTACTTTCGGTGCGAAGCTAGAACTCAAAGAACTTTATGCCCGTATCATTTTCGCAAATGGCCATTGACTTATTCGGCACTTCGTAGAGGGCACTGAGCCATCAGTAGAGGCTGGAAAAATTTGCGGGTTCACTGACCTTAAGGTTATCATGCATATATATATATATATATATATATATATATATATATATATATATATATATATATATATATATATATATGTGTGTGTGTGTGTGTGTTTTGTGCTCAAGCAGACAACAGTTTCTTATTGGCTGATCGCTGACACAGTGCTACCACACGATTACATTTACTTGCTTCTTCATAATTGTCTCAGAACTTTCCAGGAGGTGTTAAACGAGTCAAGAGCCAATTAATTACGTAACATTAACGTATCGCGAATATTTCATGTCCCTAGCAATAGCAAGATACCTGCTAATTTCGAGTTATTTCCTAACTGCAGGCTAGATTGAACAAAATTGTTAGCTCTCTCGACGTCTTCCGCTAGCATACAATGTCGTTGTTATGAACCGTGTAACCCTGGTTCTAACACATCGATCAGTAACCAGGCCACCCGGCCAGGAATTCCATAATATTAAACATAAGTTGCTGCAAACTGCGAGGCAGAACTGCCCACTCCCACAGCGGTACGAGTTGCCACACAGGGCGCGATAAAGGGGCATGTCTAGCTACCTACGAGGTCTATCTGCCCCATATCGTCGCCAGGACCACTTCACTACCAAGATGCACCACGACGTCCAGATATATGACGTGCCGAACGCCGTGGACGTTTCCTTACATCAGCCTCGGCATCATTACCAAGGTGGGACTGTCATCGTCGTAACTAAATTGAGTGGATCATGAGTATTCATTAATGTTTAATTATACATCTAACTATTCTTGCCTCCCTCCGTAAGGAACAACGAAAATGTAATGAAATAGTTGTATACATTGTAAATTAAAGCCGTACCTGATATTTAGACTGCGAGTCTCACTCATATTGTCAGATTCCCTCATCATATAAACAAGATATAATAAACGGTACGTTATACGTAAATACTCCACCATCACTAAGCAAATAAAACAGAGTATCATTTATAAAAACGTAACACCATGGCACAGAATATTTAGGAATACAGAAGTGAAATAACCGGTAGGACGGTAAACTCAGTAACACACGCCAGAAAAATGGCTTCCCTGGCCAGCAACATGGCGGAAACACCTACGGCCAATCAGCATAAGACGGGTACCCTGCTAGCCGGCAGCCAAGCCAATGGACGACTTGAAGTACACGCCCCCTGACGTCACACTGTATGAAACAAAGCTTGTTTACAAACATGCTGATTTGTTAGTTGGTAATTGCAGAAAGCAAAAAATGTTGCGCGTTCATAGATTTGCACGCAAGGGTAAAAAATATTAGTTTCAATTTCATGGTTAAGATACGCAAATACATAAAATTAATGTTTACCTGAAAAAGCGGCAAATTCCAAACAAATAATCAATTTTCTTGGCGTACATCTCATCCGGGACATGTGAAGCCAAACAGCTAAATGAAGGTTATATTCGGCTGCGGTGTCCATGGAGATAGGAATTGTTTCCCACACCTGACTGAAGCTCCGCCTCTTTTCAAGTCGTCCATAGGAAACCTGTAGTAACATGCAGGAGCCAAACATACACGTGGCTGGTATCAACAACCTCGGACAGCCAATAAGCGGTGAAGTTCGCCCGTATCAAATGAGCCGACACGTCATTTCACGTCTGTATTACTGTTTAGTAGAGCCAGTGATTTTTGGTGAAAAGAATTCTGCAACAACTTGTATCAATGCCTTACGTGCAACTCTGGTCCGTGGTTACTGGCAGAATATAATAGGGCAGAGGCGTGGCTCATTTGACTGCACCAACCAGAACATTGTTAGCGCGACACAACACGTCTGTGATTTGCTGGTAGGACCCCGAGACGCCGAAAGTCAAAATCTTCCAATCACTGACCATGAAGCAGAGGAACAGGTGTTCACATAAGACATTGAAACAAATTGTTGCAGAATTATTTTCACTAAAAATCACTGGCTCTACTATTTAGTCCGTGACCGTGGCTTGCGGTAAGGAGCGCTTTTGGATAATTATTGAGATTTCTCCGACATAGTAATTACTAAGCAGTTAAATGCCATCGCATAAGTGTCGGTGTGACAATGGCATCACTAATTGTGTTAATAATGTACAGGTTGATGAAGTCTAGTCTGTTAAAAATAAAAGCGAAATTTACATGTTTCTAGTACAATGACCACGACGAATACATAATGTATTTATTTCCAGTAATACTCTTGACAGATCGATGTTGAAGAGTGCGGTGTTTGTCGTGTTCAGACTATGCAGTGGCGATTCTTCGACGTGTGAGTGGTTTGGCGCGGACACAAAGCTGCTAATAATACACGTCCAGTCGCTCAATAACACGTCGTGTGTCAGACACACGCGTCCAGGTCTTCAGCGGCGAATCCACTGTCTCGTTAGCGGCAACTTAGGTCACGTAAACATTAGGCATCGTCACCAGGAAGTGACGAACGACACTATTTACGAAATAAATTAAAACATGTATAAATGTCTTGTCTTATTTTATCACTGTCACGGTTCACACAGTATTAAGGCCATTCTCTCTTGTTTCTAATTTTTAGCTATATTAATTTTTTACGTCTAAACGAGAGCTGATTTCAAACACCTATTTGGCACTTTTGTTTAAAATCGTCTCATCCACGTTCGCTGATTTTTTCTAGGCAGTAATTATAAAGGTTTTAGCTAATTATTTAACTAACGAAATTCTGGTTAATTGACTTTTTAGTCGAGACCGTATAATTTCGTGTTTTTTTTTTTCTTTTATTTTTAAATAACTTTCACGGCCAAAACCATTTCGAACAAAACTGCCACACAGATTTTTCATATCTGTTCTCGTTAAAGCTTAAAAACTTACTATCGCAAAAATATACTAGAAATTAGAGCATGTAGTCTCAATCCCCGAAACGTTGCATTTTTTCGTAGATTTTAACTTGTGTTGTCTCTGTTTTTTTTTATTTGTTGCACTCTGTTCACTATTTATGTATTTTTCCCATATTTTCTCATATTGCGAATCTGGTTTTTCATTGTGTCTGTCTTTTGTGTTTCGGTGTTATCAAACTCTTGACTGAATTCAATCTTATTCTTGCTTATATATATTTTTAAAAAAATTGACGAAGTTCCTCTGGGGTTCTTTTCTCTTACGATTTCTGTGTTTTTGTGCGTTTTTTTTTTGTCACTTTGTCTTTCAATTCAAGTTTGGTCAACAAAACATTAGCAATGGCGTATGTCCACAAACCAATAAATTCAATTGTAAACTCGCATTGCAACTAACATTTAAAAATATCAACTGTACCCTTAGCACTCCATATATTTTATGGCACACACACGAAAGCAGCTTTTATGTAGGGAACCGGCATAAGGAGGGAATATCCTAGGTTTGTTGTTTACGATGTTTTAGTGTATGGCTTGTTTAAAGGATAAAACGTTTATCCTTTTAATCCTAGCTGTGCACTTTAAATGCCCTCTCTCGGGTTGTCGAGAAATATTCTGGCTCCAGTCCAGCTCAATAACATTGTTTGCCTTGTCTCTCTTCCCTCCGTCTTACACTCAAACAGTCACATCCAGCTCGCCTTTGATGTTTTTATGTTGTCCTTAAATCCACAGAAACGTTAAGAGCTTCTCGGTTTTTGGGATGAAATATTCGTCTACTTCTGATAACATTCTGCTCTCAAAACTACTGTTGAATATACGCTGCTTAAACATGCTACAACAAATCCAAAGACAAATAAATGTTGGCGTTTCCGTCTGTAGACTTGCTAGTTGTGATAAAAGATTACGTTACAGAAGCTACAGTATCGTATGTTATGACAACATCATTAGTGTTCGCACAAATCGGTAATTATCTTGTGCTATGCTACTGTGTGTTAGAATGAAACTATATAAACTGCCCGGAACAAAATATATTCAGTAAAAATATGGTCATACATACATTTCCACAACAAAAGTAATAATAATACTTTGTGATATATTTGTTCAGTGTTTCGATTGTTTTTAATATTTTTCACAAAACTAAAAATCAGTGTGATTCATTGCAACTACACAAGCCTTAGTGTAAAAACCCCAGTTCTCTGCACACAATTAAGAAATGTGGAAAGGATCTGTATTTTACTATGCTGGAATTGCTTCAAAAAATCCTTCGTTGTGGCACATAAGCACCTCAAAACCTATTTTATTATTGTGTGTACTTATTTATAGGAACGTTCTCAGCTTACTGTACAGTTATCAATAGGGAGTCCTGTTTTCGCGAAAAGAATTTTGTCCCAGTTTGTTTCGGTGGCTTACGTGCACATCTGTAGTAATGTTTCATGTTATTGGCAGCGTGTCTATGTCTGTCATTTGACTGAGCCAATTACAACAACGTTCCTGTAACACCACACGGCTGGTATTTGCCGGTAGAATCCCAAGGCTCGCGAGAGTTAAAATATCCAATCGCTGACCACGAAGCAGAACTACAGATGTGCACGTAAGCCACCGAAACAAAGTGGGGCAAAATTCTGTTCGTGAAAAACAGGGGTCTTCAGTTATCAGTATTGTTTACCTACACAATTTTATTTAGGTCACTTTTATGACATCTTTTGTGCATTATGGATGTCGGAGATTCAACAGCGCCGAAGCAGTAAAGACGATACAGCCGCACTCACATAATCCTTACATAGTCTTTACGCGCATGAAGTTAAGAGCGCGGATAACTGCAATTTTCATCCCATTTTTTTATTTTTTATTTGTGCCAGATTTGTTTCTTATTTTAGACACAAATTGTGACTAAATTTGGCTCTCATGAAAATTTTTTATTTCTCATAGTTTTCGCGTAATGGCTTATTAAAGTCATATTAATAATTGAGATTATTAATTAAATACATACGTGATATACTTTTACGGTAAATATATAATGAATTATATCACAATATTTCGGTTTCAAAAACAGATTTCCAATAGTTTTTCAACTGTCGTTGCTTTAACTTTACATTTGTATTGTGTATTGACGAAAAGTATAAAGTAACGGAAACGTAAAGTGCGAGCAACGGAATACAGTCTGGGTAGAGACACTGGAAAATCGCGAAAATATTTAACATAGTCTCCAATATACTGTAGTATCTCAATCGTGACACGTGTGAACAGTTTTCTGGCAAATCACACACGTTCTGTGTTAAAAATGTACAGTTCTAATTGGGTCTGTTGAAGAGGGACACAATGCTTCTTATACACAATAGCCAATATAGGTGCAAAACATTCAGTGTTATACATAGCATGTTGGAGCCTAGCATACAGTCAACTTTTCCCGCTATTTACCAGTGTCTCTAAGTCTGGGACGTTTCAGGGGCGAGACCGTCACCTCGGCAGGGCTGCCAGCAAAACAAACGGGAGCTACCGGCGGGGGCGGCAGGTTGGCCAACCGCTCGTTAAATAAATCCCGCGGACGCCCACGCACTAGAGGTATGCGCAGCGGGGTCAGACTCTCCAGGAGGGGAGCCCGTCGTCGCAGTCACGCCGGAAGTGTAAATGTTTTGGCTGCGGCTCGTTCATCGATCACGAAGGGCAGAGCTCACTCCCCCCCCTCCCCTTCTTCTTTCTAGAAAACCCAACCTGGACGCTCCGTAGACGTTAAGGGGGAGTGTTCGACAATTAAATTGTATTTTATTTTTTGAGGCAAAACGTTTATTTGAATTGTATCATCAAAACTGTCTACTCGACAAAGCATAGGATATATTCTTGGTAAATTGCTCGACATAAATAATAATATAATATTTCATTAATTTGTCATGCAGAATCATTGTAGGAGATTTCTTGGAAGTTACATACTATAATCTTGCAATGATTCTGCATGTCAAATTAATGAAAGATTCCAGCAGTTTACCAAGAATATATTCTGTGCTTTGTGAAAGAGAAAATTTTGATAATACAATTTGAATAAACGTTATGGCTCAAAAACAGAAAAGACAATAAAATTGTCTAACACTCCCTCTTAAATGCCTCGACCAGGACTTCTCAATTAAATGTACCTTCGTGCCACTTGCTTCAATTTTATAACTACCAAAAACACTCGGGGGCCAAAAGAAAAAAAAAAAAAAAAAAATGCTGCAGTCAATAATTATAGGCATTGTACGGAATAATATTTAATTGAACTTAATGTTAGTCTAACATAAATCATTGTCATACGCAGATATTACATTGACCTAACTATAACTATTAAGAAATAGCCTTTAAATTATTATAAGAAAACATTTCCGCTGATTTCTGACATTTTGATGGCGGGCCAGTAGAAATCTCTCTACGGGCCGCGTCTGGCCCACGGGCCGCCTGTCGAGAAGGCCTGGCCTAGACCGTCACGGGCGCTGACAGACGGCGAAGAAGAGCAGATGAGTGAAGCACAAAAGCGCTCTGCACTGAACAATTCGTAATTTTATAATTATAGATGGAGTTATGCAGAACGTAATGAATCCACAAAGTAATTTATTTTAAGGTAATCATTCCAAGTAGAAGAAGATACGGAGTGTATCATAGAAAAAGAACAAGTATTAAATCAAAATATTAGAACAAAAATATGGGACCAGAAAAAGTGGTTTCTACAGGGTTTAATACGGACACAATAGACTTTGACCTTGAATAGCTCAAGTCTAGTAATTTGTGAGTTGCCTCCCTTCTGTTCAACTCCATACACTCCCGTACACTGTACAGTTCTTACATATTACAGTAATAGTAATTTCCCAACGAATAAAATATTTTTTCGGGTCCATAGAGTTACTGCAAGTGCTTGTCAAAGTAATGATTGAACCATTTTCTATACTTACCCACAGTAAAAACTATTCAAACTATAAGATTGAAATAATTTTGAGTGAAAGTAACTGTATTTACCTACATAATGACACCTTAGTTATTTAACATAAAAATTATTTTTAAAAATGCAGGTTACGTGAAATAGTGGCATTTGTCACCACATTGAATTTTATAATATCTCGATTTTTTTTAATTCTGAGAAATAAAATATTAAATATGCTATTATTTGACGAATTATATTTAGCTTGAGTTACAACGCAGGCTTGACGGTTAATCATTAAACTTATATTTAGGCCATAATCAGTCCAGTGGCGTAACCATACATTTCTTAAGGGGGGATACACAAGTTTGATGAACTACCTGCGCAGGGGGGATGGGGCGGTTTCGCCAAAGTTGATTTGACTCGTACTAGTGAAGAATTTTTTTTTTTTTGCTGCCATTTAAACACTTTAGATTTAAAGTGGAAATCACATAATAAATTCAATTTATCATACAAAACTTTAATATATTAGCTAAAAAAAAACTTGTCACCAGCGGCTGGGGAGAGAGGGTTAAACATCCTTATCTCCTCCATCCCCTTTGCTACGCCACTAAATCAGCCACTACAATGATTGTGACAGAGTTACACATAAACAGCCAACTCGCAAAGCCTGAACATTAGCGCAAGGTAAATATAAGTTGCTATATGATAGCAGGTTTAACATTTTTCTTCAGAGAAGCAGGAAGTAAAATTATCCAATACGGACTAGGAAGCTGAGTGTGGTATACGAACATCGTGTGCAGTGTGTTAATATGAATGGTAAGAGACAAATAAAAGTTCTCTTAGAGTCATGTCCACTCACTGTTTCTCATCTGGGTTACGTCAAGCGATCTCGACGTAATTAAAAAAAAAAACCAGTCGCAAAGCGCGTGCTCGTCTTTCAACGCGGTGTTAGTTGCAAGTCACTGCCGAGGTTGTCTGTCCCACTTCTGGAACTACTGCTTCCCGCCGGCTGCGACAAAACAAAACACGCCCACTTGCCGGCTCGAGTACTGTAAACCGCTGTCGCAGCCATAAAACAATCATCTTTCGTGTCGCGTCCGTTATACTATTGTTAAGAGAGGGGGGGGGGGGCTCCCTGCCAAATTTTAATTGTTTTAATAATGTTTATATTTGTACGAGGCTTTGTTTTATAGGCATACATTGCGACTATATTTTACAGTAATGAAAATTTTCTAGCTTTCATATTTTTTATAATGGCATGTCAAAGCCGAAATTTGCATAAAACGGTTTTATACAAGAAACGAAAACCTACTGACAAACAGAATTGAAGTAATTCCCGCTGAAGAACGCGTCTAGACATGAATAAAAAAGTAAATTTAATATTTCTTATTTTAAAAAAAATTCTGAACTTTAAATAAAAAATTGTCAACTTTCTGTATTTTTTTTTAAATAAAAAACCTTCCGTGCGATGTTTTTATACACATCTCGTTGTAGCCCGTAACACTTTCCTTCGGTGTGAATTATTTCGTTTCTGATAGTCAATTAGTTTCCGTTTCTTGTATACAACGGATTTATGCAAATTTTGGCTTTTACTTGCCACTATACACAGAATATAAAAGCAAGAAAATTTTCATTGCTGTGAAAAATAGCCACAATGTCTGTCTACAAAACAAACAATATCTCGTACAAATATAAAAATTATTAAAATAATAAAAAAGTGGCGTGAACTCCCCCCGTAATCCACCATAATACGCACACGTACCCATATCTCAGAGTTTGTGTTCTGTAGACTAGACTGCTCCTTGCCGCCGCCAAGTTCCACAACTGCGCGGGCAGAGTTCCGAGCCCAGTGAAAACTAATGTGGGGTTAGGTTTCGACCCTCCCATGTTTGGTTCAGCGGCGCGTCGTTCTCCAGGGCCAGTTCTTAATAACGACTATATAACGGAGAAGATTGCTGTCCAGGAACCAGTCCCCTAGTCCTCCCTGGAACCTCGCCGCAACCCAAATATAGGCGGCGCTAGCTGCTACCGCAGAATTCCCTTAAATGTGCTCAAGTGCGCTTAGTATCAAAATTTTATAATTTTACTAAATAATATAAATGTTTTACAGACGATACTTGAGAGTACAGGTTCCTCGTACGAAATAGTTTTAACTCGCATTTTTTTTTTTTTTTTTTTCATAATGGGGAGTCAAAGTAAAAATTTGTATTATATTTTACACTGCCATGTAAACAGTAAAAAAAAAACCAGTTGAGTTACTTAAACAAAATAATTCACAGTGAAACAACATACCATCGACGATGTAATCTAATATTAGAAAAACTCATCAGTAAACAACTTTTGTATTTTAAAAAATTGCGAATTTCAAACTTTTTTTCGCGTATTTTTGCGATTTCATAAAAGATTCAAAACAATACGCTGCGGAATTATAAATTTTAGGATGCGTAGCTGATTGGTTGTTATTTTATTGTGACCTATTTTATTTAAGTAAGTCAACTAGTTTTCATTATTTGCGTGGCAGTGTAACATACAAAAATTAACTTCCAACGATCCATTAGGAGAAAATTATGCGAGGTTAAAATACTGTACATTTTTAGAGGAAACTATACTCAAAAGTGTTGTCAACAAAACTGACACTATTTCATAAAAATATTATTTCCGGATTTTATATCGCTTGAACTCTCTTAAGGGCACCGCCTACCTGCGCGTTAGGGACTCAGAACCGACAGAGCTATAAGAGCGTAAATGTGTCTGTTCACGCGTTCGTTCGCTATGTGAGTGCGACAAAACATTTCTCGTCACATCACCCAACAAGGACCAGAACATTTCTCGAATTCAATGCCCAACATGTTAGAATGCACTGTACTGTATACTCCAGCACCTACCATTGGTCTACTAGCTGCTACTCAGTGGATCAACAGACAATGAACCAATAGACGAGGCTTGAATATACACAGGACAAAGGATACTAACAAGCAGGACATATAATTCGCGAAACATTTCTGTTTCTGTATCTCATGCGTCCGGCCAGTGTAAGGACCAATATTTTTCGCCAAAAAAAAATTTGCCTCACTTTGATTCGATGCCTTACGTTCACATTTGCAGTTCTGCTTCGTGGTCAGTGATTGGATATTTTAACTCTGTCGAGCCTTGGTATTCTACCGGCAAATCACAGGTATGGGATGTTGCAGGAATGTTATTGTAATTGAGAGATACGGCTCTTCACATAGACACGCTGCCAATAACCATGAAGCAAAACTGCAGGTGTGTACGTAAGACACTGAAAGAAACTGGGGCAAAATTTTATTTCGTGAAAAACAGGGGTTCCTATGCATAGAAGTATGTAAATTTCGCAGATACATTCCAGGTCAGGTTGAACGGCAATTATGTATACTTCATTGTCATGTCTGTGACTTGCTGGCGGCTGTTATGAAACGCGTTTGACTACTGCAAGCCAGTAGTAAATAAGGAAATAATGCGAAGTGATATCGCTTGCTACCTGCTTGTACGGTTATAAGCCAATAGATAATCGATTGTGGCCAGTGAGTGTATAGGACTGACAAGTCTAGGCTGCTGCCAGATGAATCCGCGAAATTGACGTACCTCTACCTATGCATTAGCATAGTTTCTCCTTGTCAGTGAAATGGGGCCATAAACTGAGATATTTTATGAGCATAGACCTTGAATTTTTTTTGAAAGACTTTCTGAACTGGCTTGTTTCAACGCCTCTGGTTAATATTTGCAGGTCTGTTTCGTTGTTATTGGCAGTATTTATTAGTGCAGAGGCGTCGCTTATTTGACTGTGCCAATCAGAATACGGCTACTGAAACACGGGGGGCCGCGGTGGCCGAATGGTCAGACCATTCGCTTCCCAACAAGGCGATCCGTGTTCGATTCCCGGCGGAGTCGATCCCCGGATTTTCGCACGTGGGAATTGTGCAGGTCTATGTCGCTGGTCGGCGGGGATCTCCCGTTTCCCCCGCCCTTTCATTCCGGCGCTGCTCCATGCTCACCTCATGTCACCCCTCACCAGCGCTGAAGACCTCAATGTTGAGCGCTGACCAAATTATCTCCCTCACCATACGTCTGTGATTAGATGGTAGAACCCCAAAATTCTGAGAGTTGAAAACATCAAATCATTAACCACGAAGTATAACTACAGATGTGCACATAAGACATTGGAAATAGTTCGTGAAAAAATCTTGTCTTGGAAATGCAGGGTCTTTATTTATGAACACTTGTCTTCGAGATATTGTGCGCTCATGAGAGAGCTCAACTATGGAATGCAAGGACTGTGGAAACGAGAACACCCCGAGAAATCTCTCCGACCAATGAAAAGCTCGCCTCGTTTTAGTGACCTCGCTTAGGTCATTTTGATTCTTCCTTCATCTCGTCAACAGCGAGGTGATTAGAGACGGTTACAAAAATTTATTGAAGGACAGGAACTAGGAGAGGAATCGATCAAGGCCTTTGTGAAGGAAACAAATCGATATTCAGCTTATGGGATTTCAGGAAACCATCGAATACCATAAATCAATATAGCTGGGCCGTGATTCGAACGAGGCTCCTCTTGAATGCGAGTTCATTGTTTTACCACGGTGCAACTTCATGCTGTATAAAAATAGAGAAATAGAGATAAGAGAGAGACAGTGAGAGATACGTCTGAGAGGGAGGATGCACGGAGAGAGGACGGACTCCAAAATGCAGTCCACTTCGACGAAGAATTTCGATTTCACGCCTAGACGGAACGTTGCCCTGTGGTCCACCGTTATGCCGACTCCCGTAACCACGGTTCCTGCTACACTGTAAAAAATTGTACTCTTACAAGCGAAAGATCAACATTTTATTTTTAGTGTTTATTAAATTAATCTATATTCAACTTTCGAAAAATAGCACTTGTCGTTACTTCATTTAGTTCGTCTTCAACTATAGTTGCCTTACTGCTTGTATGATCGGCAGCGAAACTGCACAGTATAATTCGGTGTATTTTTTGTATTTAAATACAACATTGAAATAAAATCAACCGAAATCGATAAAATGTTATATTATATAATTAACAAAATTTGTTTTATCAAACTGTAGGTATAGATTCCTTATGATTGCACAATTTATCTCCCACGCGCAAACATAAAGTGACGTGTCCAGAGAGGTTAGCCGTTACGCGCTGAAAGATACAAATTAGCAGAAAATATAACAGTCGCGTTCCGCATATCGTTATCTAGGAACGTCATTACTGACCACAACTACGTCTGGAAGAGGAGACATGTTGTGACTCGCGTTATGCAGATAGTCACGCAGGCTTTTCATATTTCAGAGGAGCGGCCCTTGTTGTCTGCCGAGTCGTAAATCATGCCACAGTCCTGCATGCTAAGAGCCGCTGGCACTCACAGTTACAAACACCGCTACATGGGCGCAGCAGTAGTCACTTCTGACCCTACTATCATGTAACATATCAACACTGTCGTCAGAGACACGCCTTATTTATTACAACATCGCGAAAAGGCTTAATTAATACTTTCAGCTGTCCCGTAAGAAATAAACTTTAAGAGGACGTGGTACATAATTCAACGCTAAAAGCATTAACCTATAACTGTAGGTTTCTTGAAGCCAATTTGCCGAAAATTAAACAATACCAATCCTATACATAAGTTTTAGCCAACGTTTTAAACAAAATTGTTTCCAGTGTTACGAACTTCTGAGGCACAATCTATGACGCCGGGACCTCGTGCATTAAACTGCCGCGCAAGAGATCACGCGTAACGAATTAGTAATTCTGGATAAATATTTAATCATAAAGTTGGCAATAACCATTATCTAGGATTATCATTGAGTATTTCATTCATATCGGCTTTGAAAAAAGCGTAGAAATCAATTGAGGATTTCAGCACTTATTTATCAACCACACACTCATAAGGGTCTTGCCTACGGGGAATGAATATCAGAGAGTTCTTCAAGTTGGCCACACATCTGGAAAACCACGGAAACGTAGATATATCAGGGAAATCGGGGTTGCATTAATATACAGAATGTTTCCTTACAACTCCGATATATTTCGGCAGTTGATTCCACGCAAGAAAAAAAAACACGCGCAAAATAAAGATAAACATTTTGGTCTAAATTTACTATTAACGAAAAATTGAAGCTATGATCTTGGAATTTTTTAACGGTTTTGTCTCAAAATATCGATGGCCAATTTCAAAAGGAAAACAATTAATATTTCCAGCTTTGAGAAAAATGCGTATAGAAAGATTTCCGTTTCGCCGCAAGATCTGTTAGTTGATATATTTGGTGGTATTAATTTGAAGCAAACGTACAGGGGGCAACTGTTTAAGATGTTTAAAACGATTATTGTCTACCTTTGCTGAAATTATCACACTGATAATTAAATGAAATACAATTTCTAGAATTTAACTGGCAATCAGAATAAAGTGCCACGTTATTAAAACAATTGAATTTATGAGTTGTTTTTCTTATCAACTGGGAAGAGTGCAGTTCTGTCTATGTGCTGGTGAGGCAAACTCAAAAAAATCAATTTTTTGAGTTGTTTCTATTTTTAACTGTTTCATCGATGTAGGAAACTAAATGACGTGGAAGGACAACACACTAAATATTGCTTTATAATGCGAGGCTTTTCTAATCTATATCAAATGGTGGCAAAGATCTCGCTCAGCGGTGGCAATGAAACAATCTGGCGCAAAAATCATTCCATTTATATCGTGGGGCCGCGGTGGTGGAATGATAAGACCATTCGCCTCCCGCCAAGACGATCCGGGCTCGATACCCGGCGAGGTCGGTCCCCGGATTTTCGCATGTGGGAATCGTGCCGGACGATGCCGCTGGTTGGCGTGTTTTCTCGGGGGTCTCTCGTTTCCCCGGCCCCTTCATTCCGGTACTGATCCATACTCACCTAATTTCACCCCTCACCAGCGCTAAAGACCTCGATGTTAATGCCACGATATTTAATTTTTATTTCAAACAATTACCAATTACTCGAATATCTTTTAACCAAATGCTTTGAAATAAATTTGAGACCGTGTACAGTCAAACGATACACAATTTTGCCAGAGCGATTTTATTAATAATGTACCGTTTGTTAGCAAAAAAATATTTTACTTTATTTTGGTTTATTTTCACAACAAAATATGTGATATTTCAGGGGCAAAAATCGAAAAATCCGTTTTGTGTATTGCAACAGAAATATTCAGATACAAACGATGATATATAAGTGTTAAAACTGTAAGAATGAACATTTTACATATGTATTTATTATCGTTAAAAAAATATATTTTCGAAACCGCTCCAAAACTAAAGAGCGAGGCCTTAACGGGGATTGATCCCTGTCAGATCGATTTTACGGTTTTTCTTATAAATCAGGGAGTAGACACATTGTTTTACTTTTTTCACGCTGACAAGGCATAGTTTATTGTTTCATTCACTTTTTGGAATCCATACGGAATTGCTTCTGTTAATGTTCCGACCTCTGTAGTCGCTCCCGTGAATAGAGCAATTTTTCCTTTTCAGCTGTTTCCCGTTGCAAAATAATGAATATATTATGATTCCAGCAATTACAGAAAATCGATTAAGTTTGTATCTATGCCTTGTCGTGACAAAAATTTGTATACATCGACTAGAACAGCAGTTATCGATAAGAAACAGATAAATTCAAGACGGTAGGGATCAATACCCCTTAAGCGCTGACCAAACATCTTTCACTCACTCACGTATACCAGATCTTCACCATCCGACACTAGTAACGGAAAGCTGCGAGAGTTCTGCGTCGGGCGGTGTACACGACGGCAGCATGGAGACGGCCGGCCAATGACAGGGCCGCTTTCTCCAGAGAGCCCCGCGGGCCAGCGGTGCGTGTCATTGAACCCTCACGCCACATTCTCGCGAACTGATAACAGAAATGCCAGCAAGCTTTGCTGTGCTCGTACCCTCCCTCCTCCTCCTACAACTCCTCCTGGACCATCGTCGGTGCTTCCAATGGCGAGGTCTTCTGGCGAGGAGGACAGAGGGGAAAAAAAAACAGAAGCAGATCTCGGCCGAATACACAAGCGCAGTCTCTCTCGCTGGACCACGTCCGGCATGGGGTTTTTTTCTCTCTCGTTGTTCCTGGCCGTCTCCGGGGTCTGGTTCTTGTACGTCCCCCGCCGCTGACAGATACGCTCCCGAAGACGTCGTTAAGCCCGTCGAAGAAGCACCCGCGGCCTCTGGGCCGAATTCCTCTCTGGCGATTCGTGAGATGCATGCGCCGGATGTCGGTAGAGAACGCCGACCAAAGTGCATCTGCCCTCTAGGTCTTCGTAACGCCACGCACTGTTCAATTGAAATTGATGTACTCACTAAAAAAAATGATGTACCGATGTACAGACCGGATTTAAACTCTCGTCCAGCTGTGAGAGACAGGCCGGAAAAAATAATTTGTGGCAGCTATATTATATTTTGTTGTTGCATGCAAGATTCTATCCTCCCCTCACGTCTGGTGACAAATCTGCCTTCAATTCTGCTTGTCCCTGTTTCATTTCTGCCTACAATTCTGCATTTAATTCCTCTTGTTGGCTACTGTGGTTATCTACTTTAGTGAACTGTTCCTTTAAGAAAGCAAATAGTTCACGATCTGTGGTAGTCATCTTCTTAGCAGATATAGTAGGGTTAGTTTCAATGATTTTAACTGGCCGTTTCCAACCTCAATATTGGCCCGTTGTGGAAGTATGCAATCTTGTGACAAGGGCACATTTTCTGATAGGTACACTTCGTCCTGCCCGTCAGCAATAGCTGCCACTTGAACCTACTTTCCTGTGTTCGCTATAAAATAATTGGTAAGGGTATCGGGTATTTCTAGGTTAGGTTGAACGCAAATAACGGATACTCCACTGTCAGTTCTGTACCTGGAAGATGCGATGCTGCAACGGTTTGTTTATCATATTTCGAGAGTTTGGACTTTCGGGGTAAGAGTTTTACATTAATTTGTTTCACAGCATTACGTCCACATATGCTGCTCCAATTTACGGTTACTGAAAGCGAGTCTTTCTGTACATAACCTCTCTTATTGGGCTGTGCAATTCAGAACGAAGTTGCTGCAACAATTCGCGATTTGAGGCCGTGCTGTCGCGAGACCGAAAGCCGAAGCTTCCATAACTCGCTAGGTGTTTGTAAAATCAAAAGCACCCCGACAGTCTAGTTGCAAATCATTGAAACTGACGGCGGGGCGCGTGTAACTGTTTTAGCTGGGCTCCGGACCCGTATTTAAGGCTGGGGGGGAGGGGGGTGTTGCCGATTTTAATGTATTACTTGTTTGTGTAATCGGCGGGGAAGTGAAGCTCCACTCCAGCTAGGCTGGAGTGATGTAGTGTCGTGTTGTTATGTACTAGTGAGGTGGATGTTGATGTCAAGTGGCTAGATAAACTCGTAGTGTAGTAGTGCGTGAAATACCTGCAATCACTGTGTAATGCATGGAGGTGTTTGTGACATAGAGGGAGAAAAACCCTTATAAAAGAATTACTTGCGATGTTTAGCCGTCTGGACCTGAAACAGAGAGCTAACAAGTCGGTGCATTTCATAAGAAACAATTTTAGCTCTCATAGTTTTCTCATAACAGTGCGTCAAAGACAAAATTTGAATGTTACGCTGCCATGCAAATAGTAAAAACCAAATGACTTACTTAAATGAAATAATTCACGGTGAAATAATATGTCATGGGCTACGCAACAAAATATTAAAAAAACTTCTAGTTAACTATTATGTATCTTAAAAAATTGCTGACTTTTTCAATTTTTTTCTCGTACTTTTCGATTTTTTTTTAAATTGAAAATATTACCTTGTGATTTTCTAAATGCTTCATTACGTAGCTCATAGAATGATTGTTAGCCATGCAATATTTCATTTGAGTAAGTCAATTGGCTTTAACTATTTGCATGGCAGCTAAACAACTAAATTTTGACTTTGACGCATCGTTATGAGAAAACTATGAGAGTTAAAATTGTTTAGTATAAAGAAACATTACTCACAAGTTTCTTCTACAATACTAACACTATTTCTTAAAAATACAAAATTATGATTTAATCGCACTTGTACACCCTTAAGGGGGAGTGTTAGACAATTTTCTTGCATTTTCAGTTTTCGAGCCGTAAAACTGATTCAAATGGAATCATCAAAATGTTATCTTCGACAAAGAATAATATATATTCTTGATGACATAAATGATAGTAGAATCTTTCATTATTTGTCATGCAGAATCAAAAGAAGATAATTATAGGTTAACTTTCAAGAATGATTACAAGTCCAATATAAGATGAACATATAGGCCTAACACAGTTATGGTCTCCAATATTCGTCACAAATATCTTCTGTGCCTTAACATTTTCACATTTATCAAAAATATTTTTTAAACAACAGTTATTCCAGAAAATAGATAAATCAAATTTATTATCTATCTCCCTACCCCCACCCTCCATTCCTTAAGAAGGGTCGTAAATCTCTCTCACCTCACCTCACCAGCTGGTGAGAAACCCTCATGTGAAAACAACGTGTCTTTAACTGTGCATACGAATTCCAACCCAGAGCAGGCCATATATTTATTGTTATATTTGTACCCGTTATTTTTTTTTCTTGTTTTAGACACAAAATGTGACTACATTTTTATCTTACAAAGTTTTTTTTATCTTGCATAGTATTTGCGTAATGGTTCATTAAAGCCAAAATTTTGCATGTTTTCCGTTTTAAGGACGACACTAAAACCAACTTACTTACCAAACTGAAAAAAAATTCACAGTGAATAACGATACGACAGGCTACAAATTCAGCTATGTTAAACAACAAAATATAAACATTTTTGTATTTAAAAAATTTATTATAAAATTGTTCTAATTTTATTTTAAATTTCTGTATTTTTATTTAAATACAAAACATTTTTATTCTTCGTTTTTATGGGCGTGACATTGTAGCCTGTGATATCTTTATCCACTGTGAATTTTTTTTTTTTTTTAGTTTTGTATGTCAGTGGTTTTAGTGTAGTACTTAAAACAGAAACACGTAAATTTTGACTTGAACAAGCCATTACGCGAAAACTATGAGGGATATAAAAATTTCATAAGAGTCAAATTTAGTCACACGTTGTGTCTAAAATAAGAAAAAAAAATCTGGTACAAATAAAAAATAAAAACATGGTGATGAAAATAGTGGTAGACCTTGCCCTTAAGGCGGCCGACTACCCCACGCTTCAAATGCGTTGCGGTGTGTTCGTAAACAAGTTTCTTCTACGAAAATATTCCACGTGCGCCCATTGTGTCAACGTACGAAAAGAAAACAAACTTCAGATGAGGTCGGAACCTCATTGTTAAGACGCCACGCTCATTAAAAACACTGTTTCTAAGCCCTCCAACACGGCTAAAAACGGCCTTTTCAGACTTCCGTACTTAAAAATGTAGTAACCAGATATATGTGAAACTCAGATTGCGACCTGCACTGAACTTAGTTGCAGACTTTCCAGCAATAAAATTATATGGTCACCTCTTAATGTCTCATAGTAAAAACGGTTCAGCGGGAAGCTTGCACGCTAGTTCAGGGCTTGGCTCGTTGAGGCGACGCGGCATTTGATGCGCGCTTCAAGGTCGACCTTACTGCTCCGTCGCTTTTGAGCCTCTCACGCGCGGGTAGACGGCGCCCTTAAGGCGAATGCAGCAGGTGTTTGTTAATAGGTCCTGGCGGGCTGGGAACATCAAGTAGAGCTAACGGACAACGAGAACGGGTCACCAGGTGCGTGGAGAAGTAAACCCAGAGTACATACGAGACCTCTGTGTTTACTTTCTCGCCTGCGTGCGAAGTGATGCCGCCCGGTAGCTTGTCGAGAATGTGCTCAGGGTAGCTAACAACACAGAAGCGAAACTGCCGGGCTGTCCTTTACAACGTATTTATTTAAAATGTAGATATATCAATTCAGGGCACTGTCTACAATAATTTTCATCGTCATATTTTTATGTATGTATAGGCAGTTCGGGATAAAGTTACCGCTCAGTAAAGCACTGCTAAAGTTCTATTTTCAGACCAATTCTTATATTTCCGCGAGTAACGGCTAACGACGAGAAATGTCTAACCTCTCTGGACACGTCACTTGATGTTTGCGCGTATAAGGTTGGTAGGTACATATAAATTTATGGAAAAAAAAGTTTATTGATTATATAAAATACAATTATGTCGGTGTCATTTGATTTTGATTCATTATTGTTGCATTTAAATCGGAAAATACACGGAACTATGTTGTGTAATTTCGCTTCCAACCGTACAAACAGACAACTGTTAATGTGGAATTATATCCAGTAACGGTTAGTGATATGTTTCAAAAGTAAAATTTTTAGTGCTCACACTAACCCGAACGACATATACCAGATACGTTTATCTTAATTTAGACATAAACTGTGACCACATTTTTCTCTTATAAAAATTCTTTATACCTCACAGTTTTTGCGTAACGACTCGGATTTTCCAGTTTACGATGTGGTGTTGCAGTAAGTAACCTTACTGTAATTGGCACAGTAAAATGAGAGACGGAACTTCACAAAGACACGCTGCCAATAACTATGAAGCATATATGCAGATGTTCGCGTAAGGCGTTGAAACAAACTGAGGCAAAAATTCTTTTCGCGAAAAGTTCCATGGCCGTAAATATAATTACAGGGACTTTGAAAGCCTTTCTTGATGATGAAAGAAACTGCTAGACTTCCGGGTATGTGAATGTCTTTCTTGGCAGGAGTGATGCTGGCAGAGGGGAACATGCGAACTTCACCCCCGCCCCTCCTACGACACCGTTCCTTCTTTCCCTCTTCCACCCTGTTCTTCTCCCCTCTACGCCTCCACAGTCCGACAAGCAGACATGGTGTCGGAAAACACGACGAACTCCATCACTCAAAGTTCGGCGAGACTAGACGTTATAAATAGCCACGACCCCGATCTCTGCGATCTGGACGTTTCTTTGTTCGTTCTGCAGACTGCAGGGGCGCCATGGACCAACCCCCTCCCCCTCACACTCTCCAACTTTCTACACTCTCGTCTGGAAACAGCGCCAGGCTGTGTCGTTTCTCTCGCCGTAATACTCAAGACTTTGTTGCTGCAGCTATCCTGAGAAACATTTCAGGCATATACCCGCCATACGGTAACTTGATACTTTCTGGAAGTCCTCCTTCTAGCTTGGATCTGTTCTCACACCAACTATGTATCCTTCCGCCAAAGGTCAACAATAACATTGCAAGCCTACGTACATTGTTGTTCCGCCGCCACGAACTACGTCACATCTAGAATATTGTATACATTTTATTTCATTTCCTGAAACTGAACACAATATGTACATATTCCATTAAAGGAATTTCAATATTTTAGACGCTGTTCATAATATACAGAAAAAAATTTTTCTACGACATTAATGCCAACCCAACCATTATCTAACTATCATACAACAGACGTTTTTAACTCACTTTTAAAATAATTATTACGAACAATTTTCATACTTGCGGACGCGTAACAATGAGAAAGAAATGTATTTATTTATCTCACCGTATTACAATTTCATTTGCTTGCACAGTTGTATGGTAACAACTAGAGGCCGGAAAATTTCGCCGATTCAATGACCCTGCATGGTAGAATATACTGTACTATTCAGACTCAAGCCCCGTCTATTCGTTCACTGTATGTTGTTCCACAGATTAGCAGCTAGTAGTCAAATGGTCGGGGCTTGAGTCTGCATATTACAATGGATAGAGACACCGGAAAATCGCGAAACTGTTTAAGATAGTCTCCAATAAACTGTATTATATTAACCGTGACACGTGTGAACAGTTTTGGGACAAATCACACACGCTGTGTGTTCAAGCTGTACAGTTCTAACTGGGTTTGTTGAAGAGAGAAACAATCCTTCAAATAAACCATAGCCAATGTTGATACGAAACATGTGTTATATACAGTATGTTGGAGCCTAGCAAATAATCAACTATTCCGCGATCTTCTAGTGTCTCTAACAATGGATTCTAACATGCAGGTCATCGAATCGGCGAAATTTTCCGGCCTCTAGTAATAGCGGAAGTATTCCTAGTATTGTTTTCAACAGTTCGTTCCTAAAAGTATCAACTAACCGTATGGCGGGTATACTCTGACCCCGGTAACTATGGTAAACTCGACTTATGGGCAGAGGCACGATTATGTCGCGGATTCATTCTATGTCAGGTTAGCCGTCAAGAACGTGTGTTTCACCGTCACTTGTGTATAGCGCCATGAACTTTACGCGAAAAGAATTTAGCCCCAGTTTGCTTCAGTGCCTTATGTGCACATCTGCACTTCTGCTTCGTACAGTCAATGAGTGGATTTGTTAACTGTCACGTGTCTAGAGGTTCTACCTGCAGATAACATACATATGGTGTCGCAGTAACATTTCCGTGGTTAGCACAGTCAAATCATATACGCCACTTCACACAGACATGCTGTCAATAACCTTGAAGCACAGCTGCAGATGTGAACGTAAGGCACAAAGTCTTTCCACCAAACTTAGGGCTCCTTAGTAATTGAAGACTTAACATTCATAAGGGGCTGAGTGCCAAAAGGCAAGTTTCTAGATAATGACGAAAACAGTATATTGCGACAAACAAATGAACAAGGAATTATCCAAATGCGTTCACATATTTATTACAATAGGAAAGTAGTAAATACGAGCAATCGAACAGTAATCAATACAAAACACTTATGAACATCAATATATATTTTTTTCAATCTGTTGATGTTACTCCATTCATCTAATTGTGCTGATGTACGGCGCGTATGAATATTACTAGGAGATAGCACTTTAGGTATGTCTTCGACCTAATGTTTTGGCACATTTCTATGTACCTAACTCATTTTTGTCAAAAATGGTACATAGCCCCTTTTGAATGTTAAGTCCTCAATTGCTAGTAAATACACACCCGGATATTTCGTGGGTTCAACAACCAGCAGGGTAGACTGCACAGTACTGTACACACTATGTCCTCAGATACTTGTATATTGGCTGTTGCCACAGGGAGTGGACAGTTGTACACGTGACAAGGTACACTTTAAAAACACTTTTTTTGCCATAAAAACTTTTTTTTTTTTTTTTTTTGCGAATTGAAAAATTTCGTACTGCAAAGTACCCGTAGCGTAGATACAGCAAATAAGTAGGGACCCTGGTTTTTCACGAAAAGAATTTTCCTCGCTTTGTTACAGTGTCTTACGTGCACAGCTGCAGTTCTGCTTCGTGGTCAGTGATTGGATATTTTAACTCTCTCGAGCCGAGAGATTCTACCGGCGAATCACAGTCGTGAAGTGTTGCAGAGACTTTATTGTCTTTATTGTAATTGGCTCAGACAAATGATATACGGCTCTTCATATAGACACGCTGCCAATAATCATGAAGCAGAACTGCAGATGTGCACGTAAGGCACTGGAACAAAGTGGGGTAAAATTATTTTCGCGAAGAACAAGGGTCCCTACAAATAAGTGTTCTCTAAACAAAGTAACGGAAAAAAATATTATCTAGCCATTAAAATAATTTAGAAGTAATCTTTACGGTAAAATTAAGTACGTGATTTTTTAAAGGCAAACGTCATGGAAAATTAAATATTTTCTTTGCTACAAATAACATGCAATTGTCTAGAAGAAGTTTTTCGAAAAGAAAACAATTAGTGACAAGTATAACTTTTTCAAATGATCGCGCCTTCGGAGAGAAGGGACTAATGCTGACCAACCTTGTAGCCATGAAGTTTTAGATTGTCAATCATATTATGTAAAATTACTTCTCAATTAACTGGTTTAAAAAATATTTGTTTCTAACAAAAATAACAAAATGCGTACTTCATGAAATTTTTTAGAGAAATATTAGGATAGAATGGAATTTTCAAAAACTGCTTTCTGTTATTTGTTAACGGAATTTTAGTTAAAAATAAGCATAACATTTAACAAAGATTTTTATCAATGTGAGTAGATAGGTTATGTTCCTTCTGGGGCACAGGGTGCAGGGTGAGGAGCTGAGGAGCCGTGACCGCCATCTTGTTTCCGGCGGCCATCTTGTTTCCGGCGGCCATCTTGTTTCCGGCGGCCATCTTGTTTCCTGTCGCCATCTTGGATTATGTCACTTTCGAAATTTTCCAAAATTTCCCAAAAAATTAAAAAAAAAATTAAAAAATTAAAAAAAAAATAAAAAAATCTAAAAATATTTTCAAACCATCCACCATCTTGGAATAATACCACCCATCCCCCATTCCCACCGCCAAAAATAATCTATTATTATAATGAGTTCTAGGAATGGCCACCAGGGGTTTGAGCCGCCATTTTTTTTCTCACTTGATTCTACTCCACCCGTATACATATGTGCTTAAGGGCGATGTGTAATGTACCATAAGCAGGACTCTCGCCTCTATCACCAATATTATTTTAATGCATGCCTCCAGGCATCTAGATTGTCAAGTCTTGACAAGTATTATATATTAACAAAGTAATTTAATTTCATTTTTTAAAAACCTCTTATAGTATAATGTAATTGTGTTCTATGTAACCACTGATTAAGTGTACAAGGACTGTTGCAT
>PNEQ01075657.1:0-46708 GCA_003012365.1 Medauroidea extradentata
GTTCCTACCGACTGAACACTTTGTTACTTGCGCAAACATCATTAGCCGTGTCTAGAGATGATAAACATTTCCCATCGTTTGCCGTTACGCGCGGAAAAATACGAAATGGCTGAAAATAGATTTTTAGCAGGGCACTTTTTGAGTGCTCACTTTATCCCAAACCGTCTATAGTAATACTACAACTAACTTTGAAAATTATTCAATTATATATAAAGCTTTATTGGCAACTGGGATTCCAAAGCTTTTCTTTGTAAAAATACAAAAATCGTTCAACAGTGTTGATGGCCGGATATTAAACAAAGGCTTTATGAGAGCTATGATTATAACAATGCGAATGCTGTAACTCTACAGCCAATGGCCTCGAACATCGGCCACATCACCAGCCATGATTTTCCAATGCGTGGAGGCGTCATTTCAGGTTTTTCTTGGGGGAAGGGGGGCGACAGTGACCTTGTTGCATCTTTTTTATTTATTGAGCATGTATAAATTGGAAACTTTAATAATAAAACTTTGGTTTATGCGCTTACGTTAGTATTATGTAAATAACAAAATATACAAAAAAATTTTACACTTATCCTTATAAATCCAGGAGGGGGAATTTGCCCCCCCCCCCCAAATGACGCCTACACAACGCGGCATACTGTAGATAGTAACATGACAATCTGACCCACCGCCTGGCCGGCTCCTTGGTTTTATCTTATAAGGTATCAGGTATTGCCTTCACGCATCCTGATAAAGAATTTTTGACGCGATACCTGATACCTTAACAGCTGCCATACAAGACGTTACGTACGATTTCCTGCTGAAATGGTTGCCACGCTTTTGCCAAGGAAAATGCTTTTTAGTCTGTTTTATTATTACTCTCTTCCGTTAAAATATTCCGAGATTTAAGGTTCCCCCCCCCCTCCCCTCTCGACCTTTTAAAACGCTAAAATCTTGGTAGCCGCAAATATGATTAGTAGCTTGCCTTTCAAATTAGATCACGCATCGCCACTGGTACAGCTGAAAAGCGCAAAGAGTCTAACAAACAGTGGCACATTTGGACTTTGTTAAAGGGCTGGAAAAGCTGATCTCGCCGAGAATGTGGAAGTGTGAGGTAAGGAAAATCAGTCGACAACGCGATCATTAAAGATACAAACAACGACTCGAACAGGCAGTAAACTAAAAATGAATCGCCGTGAAATAGATAACTAGGGTCCTACCTAGAATTTTCCTGCAGTGATTTCGGAAAATAACGAAAACCAAAATCAGGATCGCTGAACCAGGAGACGTGTCCATATCCTACCAAGTATGAGTCCAGTGTCCAGCCACTCTGCCACCTTATTGCTTGGTTGTATGTGATAACATCACGATGTTAGCTGCACACGCTTGTAAGTAGAGAGCTGGAGTAGCTGTAATTACATACGTGTATTACTATGATAGGGTGATGGTGGTTAGTTTCCTAACTCATATATAACCTACAAAGAGAAGGCGGAAGTGTTTTCACCATTAGTGTGTTTCAGTTTATAAGTGAGTTTGTTAAAATATATTGCTCACATTTTTTCAGATGTACACGAGCCAAAATATGAGCTGAATATTCAGCCAGGAATGGATTCGATGCTGCCCCGGGCAGGAATAGGTAAACTAGAAGTCGACTTTAAACGCATCTGGACTTCAGATGAATTGCCGTTTTCATCGACAGAGATTGTAACCTCTGAACCTTCAATGAATATGTCATCGTTGCACGAAGTCAACACGTGCGATGCCCAAGCATACAGGGTCTCTACCCGCAGATACGTGTGTAGATACCAAGGCTGTGGCAAGGTGTGCACGAGTTTGGCTTGCTTGCTCTTCCACATACGTGTCCACAAGCGCCGTGGGCCGTACGTATGCTCGTTTCCGGGCTGCGGCTGGAAATGTCTCCGCCGCGATCTGATAATACGCCACCAAAACTGCCATCTTCTTCTGCATTTTTCTCTAAATTTGAACGAAGATGCCAACAAACAAGCATTCACTTAAGAGAGGTCTTATACATGAGTACCTATATTATGTTCATTGCGTACACAATTTTGTCCTAATTGTGCTCTTAACATGCATATCACTGTTCCATTTTGTTTAGCTGATTCTTGAGTTTTTTTTGAGTAAGTTTACTTTTGTAAGAAAGGAAATCCTTTTGATCACAGTCACAAACCGATATCATCACCAGTAACACCTATGTCTATTTCATCAATTAATTAAAAGTTGAAATCCAACGTTGAGAAAGCTTATCTTCATAACAGTTCATAACAGAGTAACCCAGTAACACCAAATGAGAAATAACACGTGCCCTGCAATATATTATGTTAAATTGCAAGTGTGAGTGAAATAATGTTTGTCATTAGCTCAGATCATTGTTTCAAGAGATGCATTTATTAAAACTGTCTGGTTTCTTTACGTACATCCAATATAATCTTGTATTACCATTTGTTGTTAATCATAACAAGTGCACTTGTAGACTAATTTTTGTGCACGATTGTAATTTGAAATATTGATGAGATTTTTAATTGTGTTGTTAGTAAACTCTGTACCTATAAATGTGAACATTGCATTAGTACTTTTGAAATAAATAGTATTGTAACAGAATTTCGTTTTTTGTTAACAATATTTACTAACTTAATTTTTTGAATAAAATAGTCCCTTTTCCTTTACATAATTCTTCATTTATTTTACTTTCTCAATTTGAATATATATTAATTTATCAGTGACTTCCACTTCCAAATTACGTTCCCACACATTGTTATTACTGAAAGTTTAAGGAAATATTATTTTATAAATTAAAGGCACATCATTATTGCCAAAATTCATTAAATAAAACACAAATATGACTTATGGCGTATTGCTTATCGCGTAGGAGAAATATATTCTAGTATTCTAACAGCTAATCCAAATGTGTCTTGAGAAGTGTACGCGACATTATGGAAGTGTATTGTCTCGAAAATTCTACAATGTGAGTAATGACTAACCGGAATATTGTAGACATACAAAATTGCTTAGTTACGTCATACCACAAAACCTAGCGTTTGAGAAGATAACGATGAAGGAATGAGTATGGCTTGGTGGTAGTCAACTCATAAGTAAAAATAAAATGATTGAAAATGCTATCAAGAATTATTAAAACCACAAAAATAAATAAAAAACAAGACTTCAGAATGAATAAACAAACGAAAATAAAAACAGACTAAAAGCAAGAAAACCCAAGATACAGCAACTCAGAAAACAGACTATAACTGAAACATATTCATGGCTAAACGCAACACTGTATGACAAAACGTTGTGTTGACTAAAGTCAATCTCGGCTTTATTTTATGTATTGTTTTCTAGTCTCACATTTGGTTTCCAGGGATCACATTTTACTGCGAAACATTTTGTCTACATTATTATACTTAATCATTCACTTCCACTGCAAGAATTTTTTAAAGAATTTATAGATTTCTGTTATGGATCCAGTATGAATGTTTCAGTTCTAAAATTGTAAAATTACTGATTATCATTCGTAGCGTTTCAACAAGTAAACTTCATTTATTAGTGTCTAAACATAAGATTCATTTTTGCTGTGGAGAGCACAGTAAACACCACATCGGCTCAAACACAACTAAGGCTAGCCAAAATATTCTAATAAAAAAAATAAATTTGTCACTACTACCATTCACAAAAAAAATCGGGATAACAGAAGACCACAATTTTTCAGCTCTCTTAAAATACTTTTTCTAATCTCGTAGAGAAAAAGTCCTAAACGTTAAAAATTTAATAAAAAAATATCAGGTTTGTAATGAATAACAAGTACCCACTGACAAAAAAAGGACATTTTAGTTAATACGTCTACACTGAAAGAATGATTTTGTAGGCAGTCTTCCCTGCAAAACTACTGTGTAGTAATCACAAAATAATTTTGTGGCGGCACGCACAATATTTTAGTGGTGTAAACAAAATGCTTTTGTGGTGACCGCTAAATAAAGTTCGCCAGGTAAATATCTACAAAATAATTTGCAGCTGCCACAAAATAAATTTTCCGTGTAGTGAGGTTATTTCACATTGCGAAAAATATTTTTACAGATCGATGTAAAAATGCAACATTTCACCACATAGCTGTTTTTTTTTTGTTATATTGTCATCTGTGAATGACCTCATAAATATGTTGCAAGCTGTAAAATATTTGATTTAGTTTGTTTGTATATGTAAGTTACATCAGCTGGGCCTCCAAAACCTAGCGTAGCGTAAAGATATAAATCCAATTCTGACATTGTTATTTTTCCATAAGACAAAGTCCATGCCATTCAGGTACTGTACGTAAGAGACTGTGACAAACAAATCTGTGACACGTCCACATCAAACCAGTTCATATGTTTTATAAATTCTCGGCTGATAGTATTGACCTCAAAGTGTACCAGACCTTATAAAACAAACATAATCAATTTCTGTGAAAAAATTCTAACATCATACCATATAGCAAGTAGCAAAACAACATATGACCTGTCAAAAATTCATAAGCAGGCAATATTTTAAAAATTATAAAGTATGTTCGGGGATTCGTGTTAAAATCCTCTAGGGCTAGTAGAGGAGACTGAGTAAATTATATTTTGAATAGGAAGTCATGTCCGGAAATGTACTGTCTCCATGCTACTTCCATTACAATGTGTCGGATGTGCCGGTGGTAACAAAGTGTGCAATGATGTTGCTGGTTGTCACATCGAGCCTCATTTGTAGCGAGCAGTTTCGTATGGGACACATCCGTTACTGAAAACAGACAGAAATGTGTTTTTCCCACTGTTGACACAAGTGTTGGTATTGTTACCACACAGCATTGACTTTCTTCTGAAACAAGTCAAACGTCACTAAATTCTGTACCTTACGTCACATCCCATTTGACATGGTGCTCTTCTGACTTCCTACTGCCTATCCGGTTGCAAAACAACACTGGCACATCCGACACATTGTAATGGTTGCGGCACATCTGCAGTTTTGCTGCGCTGTCAGTGATTGGATATTTTAACTCTCCAGAGCCTTGGGATTCTACCGGCAAGTCACAGACACGTGGTGTTGCAGGAATGTTCTTGTAATTGACTCAGTTAAATGAGATATGGCTCTCCATATAGACACGCTGCCAATAACCACGAAGCAGAATTGCAGTTGTGCAAGTAAAGCTCTGAAACAAACTGGGGCAAAATTATTTTCGTGAAAAACATTGGACCCAACTATAAACACAAACACGCACAGACAAAACTTTGTATACATATTTACACTTATTTATGTAAAGTTCAATTGTTATGTGCAATTGCTCACGTAATGAGACTTTCAGACGAGGTCTATGAAGTCGAAACTATGAGCATAACGTATTTCGTTTTGAGGAAGAATTGTTACTAGATAACCTAATATTCAGCTTACCTGCTGTGTAGTGTGTCAGCCGAGGCGAGTATCTGGCAGTCGTTATTGCTCTGAATGTGTAAATTTGTATGTGTGCGCTCCGCTCAAATACAAACGACTTTGAGTGGGTGTTTTGTTCACTTCAATTCTTCATCCTAACTGCTGTGGCAACCCGAGCACGAGAATAGACACGTTCTTGTTCCGAGTTTCTTTGGATCTCTTAAGGGCTTGTTCCAGAGTTTTTTTCAGACTGGTGCCAATAACTCAAATATTTTTAAACCAAAAGTTTTGAAAAAATTTGAGTCACTGTGCAATTACACGATGCACAATAAATACTGTGGACGCGTTTTTTTAAAAATAATGCACCGTTCACCACCAAAAAATAAATTTCTTCATTTTTGCTTATTTTCACGGCGAAAAACGTGGTACTTTGAGTAATGAAATCTAAAAAAACCGTTCAGTATAATTCTACAAAAAAAATTAAGCTCCAAATTATAACATATAAGTGTCAAAACTGTGCAGCGAAATTTTGATATGAGTATTAGGTAGCAATAAAAAGTATTTTCGAAACCACTGTAAAACTACGTAACAAGGCTTTAAGCGCATGATCCATCATTTCTACTGCTTTGACAATAATTATTTTTCAAATATTAAACGAGAGCAGATATCTAAAAGTTTTGTACAGTATGATTCAAAACTGTGTAAGCTACGTTAACCATTTTTTTCAAGACAAAATTAACAATGGTTCCAGCTAATCATGGAAGTATGTAAATTCTCATTAATTAACTAATTAGCCAAATATGTGTAGATTTTGTTTTGAAATAATAAGACTACCTGGTACAAATCATTTTTAACAAAACTGTGTAAAACATTTTTGATGTGCTTTCGTTTATGAATTTAAAATAATGATCGTGAAACAGCAGAAATGTAGGATCATGGCCTTAAGTCAAACGTGGGTTGCTGATAACAGCAAACAACGTACGACATATTTGCATATATGCGCAGGCTTAGAGGTTATCGTGAAAGGCAGAACAGTATTTATATATTCAGGCCTACTATTGCTTATCTCTTTTTTGTTATTTGGATATAAAATTAATTTTCTGTAATTATTGTTGTAAGAAATTCGAATTAAAAATATAGGCCTATAGCTTGCAATCAAAATTGGTAATTTATATATTCTGACCAGTAAAATTCCAATATAATTTATATTAATAAATTGGTACTTAGTATTGACAGTACGCACAAATGTACAGTACATTGCTACTATTTGTAAGACTATGATATACTTGACATTTTGTTTCAAATGCCAAAATTAGCTATAAAATCGAAAATCTATTAGGCGTAAGATTTTTAAGGTACATGTACCGAATATGGCCCGATTAAGGATAAAAAATCACGTGTGCCTAACTCATTAAAAATATTACTAATATAACACATGGATGATGTAATACAGACATTTACGGGTGGTGTATGTACATACTGGAGACTACCGTACATAGATCCCACAACTATCTCGGCGTTATCACACAATGGCGACTAGTGGGCCGAATTGAGAACTGGGCCACATTCGGTTCAAGAAACTTATATGAAAACACAAATGTTTGTGACTGCCACGAAAAGAGCTGAATACAATTGCTTCCATCATCAGAAAATGAAAGAAAAAATATGATAGCGTGAATAGGAATACTCACGTACTTCTTGGTATAGGTAATTTTATGACGAAAGTTTTGTGTTCATACACGAAGTTAAAATTAATAATTCTTGAATATAAAATATTTTGAACAAAAATTAATAAGCGTATATCTGCTGGGTGTAATATAATAATTATTATAATATTTGAATAATTGTATATGCAATATTAGCATATTTTTACAAAAATAAATCAAAACCATCTTTAGAAGTAAATAGCTACGTTATAACGCGTAACATATTAGTGTGGCGACATTTTTTACCGCGTAACTTAAGTAATTTTGTGCTAATTAAAATGTAAGCATTTAACCGATTCGATGGTCATATATCATGTATAGAAAATATTGGTTGCTGAAGTTTTATTACCATTCGTTGAACAATTCTAACATTACTACATTGCTATTTTTTTAACAGAGCACAACGGATATATGTTTTATGTGATGAAGCGTGGAACTGCTACAAAGAAATCGATGTATAAGCACTGACTGTACACAACTATGTGCTTTTGTGTACAACTGGTAGATGTAGGTACAAATTGTTACCACTATACTGCAAGTGAAGAAGAAAGAATTATCACATTTCATACGGAAATTCATGCCATAGAACTAGTGTTGTTCCCCAAACATTAGTTTTCACAGCACATTTCACAGATTTTTTTTTTTTTTGTAGTTTTAGCTGCCGACCACCTCATCCTGTCAAGTAAACATAGCACCAAATATTATGAACTAGGTCGTCTACACTACTCCCCCAGATTGCACTCGTCCATACAAGGATAGCTACCGTGCGCGCGCACCGTCTTGTTAAAAATACTGTGCCTCTGTACTCTCACTAAACAATAGCTCAAGTACTGGATAAAGTATTTCCCAAGGCGTCCACACCATGATAACCCGACTTTCCTAATTGTCATAGTTATTGTGCCGAATTACTCTACTCGTGTGAATGGCCTCAAGCTTATTTCATTATTATATTGTACAGCTGAAAAGCGCAAAGAGTCTAACAAACTGTGGCACATTTGGACTTGGTTAAAGGGCTGGAAAAGCTGATCTCGCCGAGAATGTGGAAGTGTGAGGTAAGGAAAATCAGTCGACAACGCGATCATTAAAGATGCAAACGACTTGAACAGGCAGTAAACTAAAAATGAATCGCCGAACTAGGGTCCTACCTAGAATTTTCCTGCAGTGATTTCGGAAAATAACGAAAACCAAAATCAGGATCGCTGAACCAGGAGACGTGTCCATATCCTACCAAGTATGAGTCCAGTGTCCAGCCACTCTGCCACCTTATTGCTTGGTTGTAAGTGATAACATCACGATGTTAGCTGCACACGCTTGTAAGTAGAGAGCTGGAGTAGCTGTAATTACATACGTGTATTACTATGATAGGGTGATGGTGGTTAGTTTCCTAACTCATATATAACCTACAAAGAGAAGGCGGAAGTGTTTTCACCATTAGTGTGTTTCAGTTTGTAAGTAAGTCTGTTAAAATATATTCCTCACGTTTTTTGCAGATAAAAAATTGGATCCAGATTACAAGCCGGATATTCAGCCAGGAACGGAGCCGATGCCGCCGCTGTCAGGGAGAAGTGGTACCGAGGTCACCAACAAGGGCACGTTGGCTACGGCAGAGTTGCCGTCAACAGATCTTGCTACCCCTGGACCTTCAGGGAATAAGCCACCGTTGCGCAAAGTCAAACCCCGTTCGCACCCATACCACTATTACTTGTGCATATACGATAACTGCTTCAAGTTATGCAAGAGTGCGTCTATTTATTTTCTCCACAGAAGTGGCCACGTGCGCTATGTGCCGTTCAAATGCTCATTTCCGGGCTGTGGCAAGGAAATGTCCTGCCGCGGTGAGCTGATTCGCCACCGTCGCTTGCATCTTCGTCAGCGTAATTCTCCAGATTTGAACGAAGATGCCAACATTTAAGCTTCCACTTATGAGAGGTCTTATACACGAGTACCTAAATTCTGTTCATTACTTACACATTTTTTGTCCTAACTGTGCTCTTAGCATGCATATCACTGTTCCATTTTGTTCAACTTATTTTTGACTTTTTTTTAGTAAGTTTACTTTTGTAAGAAATTAAATCCCTTTGACCACACTCACAAGCCGATATCATCATCAATAACATCTTCCTCTATTTCATCAATTAATTAGAAGCAGAAGTCCAATATTGAGTAAGATTATCTTCATAACAGTTCACAACCGAGTAACCCAGTAACACCAAATGAGAAATAATAAGTGCCTTGCAATATATTATGTTAAATTGCAACTGCGAGCGAAATAATGTTTGTGATTAGCTCAGATAGCTTGCTCAAGAAATGCATTTACTAAAACTGCCTGTTTTTTACATGCATACAAATTGATCTTGTGTCATCTCTTATTGTTAATCATAACAAGTGTACTTGTATTCTTTACGCACAACTGTGGTTTGAAATATTGATGGATTATTAATTGTTCTGTTAGTAAACACTGTAAATGTTAACAATATATTAGAATTTTTTAAAATAAATAGTATTGCAACAGAATTTCGTTTTTGTTAATCACCTTAACTAACATAATATTTTGCATAAAATAGTCCCTTTTAATTTACATAATTCTTCATTTATTTGGCTTTCTCAATCTAATTGCATATATATGTGTGTGTGTATGTATATACAGTATATGTATGTATATAATTACATATATTCATACCTGTATATATATACATATACATACACACACACACATATATATATATATATATATATATATATATATATATATATATATAGAGAGAGAGAGAGAGAGAGAGAGAGAGAGAGAGAGAGCTCAATTTTCCTGTGGTTCAACTTCCAAATTACGTTCCCGCACATTGTGATTACTGCAAGTGCGAAGGAAATACTTTTTTAAAATAAATTAAGGCACTTTATTTATGCTAACATTCATAACATAAACAAAACGGAAGTATGACTTGTGTCGTGTTGTTTATCAAGTGGGAGAAATTTATTACAGCATTCTAACACCTAAGCCAAATATGACGTGAGGGGTGTGCGTAACATTATGAAAGTGTACTGCAAAAATGACTGGAAAATTCTTGCTTTTGACATACAAAATTGCATAACTACGTTATCCCACAAAACCTAGCGTGTGAGAAGAAAACAGTGAAGGAATAAGCCTAGTTTGGTTGTTGTTAACTCATTAGTAAAAATAAAATTATTCAAAATCCTGTAAGGAATTATTAAAATCACTAAAATAAATAAAAAAAAGCAAGCATTCAGAAGGTATAAATGCATAAAAATTAATCAGACAGAAATTATGTAACCCAGGGCACAGATTATAACTAAATCAAATGCATGGCTAAATGAAACACTGGATGACACTACATTGTTTTGACTAAAGTCAGTGTCGGCTTTATTTTATGTATTTTTTTCTATTCTCACATTTCTTTTTTTCTGGGATGACATTATACTGTGAAACAGTTTGGGAACATTATCTTACCTGATCATTCACTTCCATTGCAAAATTATTTTAAAGAAATTTTCGTTTTCGCTTGTGGATCCAGTATGCATGTTTCTGTTCTAAAATTGAGAAATTAACTGATTATCATGTCTAGTTGCTTCAACAAGTCAACATTATTTATCAGTGTCTAAATATAAGATTCATCTAGAAAGGATTTGTTGCGGAGAGCGTGGCCAACAACACATCGGCTCAAAAACAACTTAGGCTAACAGAAATATTCTAATAAGAAAATATATTTCTGTCACTACTACCAGTCAAAGATTAAAAAACGGAATATCAGAACCTCACAATATTTCAGCTCTCTTATAATTTTTTTTACCTAACAGAGAAAAGATCGTAAAAATAGAAATAATTAACTAAAATAACATCAGGTTTGTTATGAATAACAAGCATCCACTGAAAAAAGGACATTTTAGTTAATACATCGACACTGAAAAAAATATATTGAAAGTTTTACCTGCAATACTATTTTGTAATAATCACGAAATAATTTTTCCTGGCGGCCACAGTGGTTTAGTGGTGTAAACAAAATGCTTTTGTGATGACCACAAAATGATTTTTGCAGGGTAAATACCTACAAAATATTTTGCAGCTGCCACAACATATTTATTTCCGTGTAGTACCGTAAAGCGGGGTTTATTTGCTTAATTTTAGGGTTTCTTTGTACCACATATTTGTTTGTAAATAAAAGTTTGCAGATTCTCAAATTATTAAAGACTTCGCCGTTCACAGCATTGACAGTAAACAAGACCTTAGAATGAATGGCATCTTAATAATTCCATATAAAATGAAGTTAACCTGGAGGTGCAAAGTTACCCGTGGGGGGACAAAGAAACCTCACTTACGGTAAGGTTATTTCACATTGCGAAAAATATCTTTAAGAGGGCGATGTAAAATGCAACATTTCACCACATTGAATTGCTGTATTTTGGTACTGTATCATCTATTAAAGATCTCATAAACATGTTGGCAGTTGTAAAAACCTTGATTTAGTAGGTCTGTATAAGCAACAGTTACATCAGCCGGGCGTCCAAAACCTTGCGTAAATTCTAACAATCTCATAGAGTTATAAAATACTCTAATCCAATTCCAACATCGATATTTTTCCAGAAGATAATGTCCATGCCACTCTGGTACTACATATAACTGATTATGACAACACAATCTGTGACATAACCACGTCAAACAAGTTCATACGTTTTACAAATTTTCGGCTGATAGTATTGATTACAAAGTGTACCAGACCTTACAACACAAACAGAATCAATTTCTGTGAAAAATTTTAACATCACACCATAATGTAAGTAGCAAAGCAACCTATAACCTGTCAAAAAATTCATAAGATGGCAGTAGTTTAAAATTTGTATAGGATGTTCGGAATTTCATGTTACAAACCTCTAGGGTTAGTAGAGAGGACTGAGTAGACATTATTTTGAATAGAAAGTCATGCCCTGAAACACAGTTTCAGTGCTACTCCCATTACAATTCGTCATATGTGCCGTTAAGAATGTGGGCAACGATGTTGCTGGTCGTCACATCGAGCATCTTTTGTATCGAGCAGTTTCATATGGGACACATATAAGGATGAATACAGACAGAAATTTGTTTTCCCCACTATTGACACAAGTGTTGGTATTGTTACCAAACAAATTTGACTTCCTTTTGTGATGAGTCAAACGTCACTTAGTTCTGTACCTTACGTCGCAGCTCATTTGACATGGTGGTCTTCAGACATCCTACTGCCTATCTGGTTGCGAAACAACACTGGCACATCCGACACATTGTAATGGTTGTAGCATGGAAACGGTACGTTTCCGGACATGGCTTCCTGTTCTAAATATTCATTACTCAGTCCCCTCTACTAGCCCTAGAAGTTTGTTACATGAATATATGAAGTACTGTAAACAATTACCATTGGTGTCTTCTCAATCAGACCTAATACCACTGAATACTCATTAATCATATGGTATTTGTTTCTGACACATGGTTATCTGGCGAAATATATTAGTATTTGTCTCTTTCATCGTCCCTATTATTTCGGATATTGAGTTTTTTAACATTCTGTATGTGAGTGTATATATACATACATATATATATATATATATATATATATATATATATATATATATATATATATATATGTGTGTGTGTGTATAGTATATGGCATGTTTAAGGAAATTTATCAGCACTTGCTCGAGTGATCTCGAAAAACCCTTGGAAAACCGAAATACGGATGGCCGGAGCCAAGGATCAAACCCGGTTCCTGCCGAATGCAAGGTAAGAGTTTTACTACTGCACCACCACACTTGGCTATATGCAAGATGTACCACGGTTACAAACTTTCAGGAGAGATAGTGTACACACCCAGACGATGGGAAATCACACAGTAATACATGGTCGGAAACACTTTCCTGGCGCTGTAGTGACGACACAAAACACAGCAAAGAATACACATGAATAGGGACAGGAAAATTTCGCGAATTCAATGACCTGCATGCTAGACTTCATTGTCTTATACATACTCAAGTCCCGTCTATTTCTTCATTGTCTGCTGTTCCACTGAGTAGCAGCTAGTGGACAAATGACCGGGGTTTGAGTATGTATAGGGTATATGATTCTAACATGCAGGTCATTGAATTCGCGAAATTTTTCTGTCCCTACACATAAACAAGAGGAGAAGTCACGTTTATTATTTCTACTACTGCGAAAAATGCTGGGAAGTCTTTGGCTGGTTAGATGATGCTACGTGATATTTCTTTGTTTTGATGTATAAAAATTAAGTCTTTTAAATAGGATACCATGTCTGGAATAATATTTTTTACGTGCTATAACCATTACAGTGTGTAGGGTGCGCCAGTATTGTTTTGCAACCTGGTAAGCAGTAGGAAGTCAGAAGAGCAACGTGTCAAATGTGATGTGATGTAAAGTACATAATTTAGTGACGTTTGACTTATTACAGAATAAAGTCAAATTTGTGTGGCAACAGTACCAACACTTGTGTCAACTGCGATAAAAACACATTTTTGTCTGTCTTCAGCACTGCATGTGTCCCATACGAAACTGCTCGCTACAAAAAAGGCAACATCGTTGCACACATTGTACCGATACATCCGACACATTGTAATAGAAGTAGCTCGGTAACAGTCCTTTACCGGACATGGGTTCCTATTCAAAATATTGTCTACTCATTCACCTCTACTAACAAGTTTTTAATTTGAATTTCCGAACTTCCTGTACTTATATGTAGCGACCCCTGTTCATCGCGAAAATAATTTTTACCCACTTTGTTTCGGTACCTTGCATGTACATCTGTAGTTCTGCTTCGCTATCAGTGATGGGATATTTTAACACTCCAGAGTCTATGGATTCTACCGGCAAGTCACAGACGTGTGATGTTTCAGGAATGTTCTTGTAATTGTCTCAGTCAAATGAGATATGACTCTCCATATAGACCCGCTGCCAATAACCATGAGGCAGAATTACAAATGTGCTAGTGAGGCACTAAAACAAACTGGGGCGAGAAACAGGGTCCCTATATATAAACACAAACACGCACAGACAATCCCATGTATATGAATATATATTTACAATTATTGATGTAAAGTTTAATTGACTTGTGCAAATGCACACGTCATTAGTTTTTGAGACGTTGTCTCTGTTGTCGAAATTATGAGCATAAAGAATTCCTTGTTGCCAAGGAATTGTTACTGGATGCCCTAAGATTCAGCTTACCTGTTGTGTAGTGGGTCGGCCGAGGCCAATATCTGGTAATCGTTTTTGCTCTGAATGAGTACATTTTTGTGTACGCTCCGCTCAAATATACACGACTTACATTGGGAGTATGGTTTACTTCAATTCTTCATCCTAACCGCTGTAGCAACCCAAGCGCGAGAATAGACACATTCTTGTTTCCAGTTTCTTTGAATCTTTTAAGTTCATAATCCATCATTTATACTTCTTTCACATTAATATTTTTTTTAAAATCCTAAAACAAGAGCAGATATCGAAAAACTGCTATAGAGTTTGTTCAAAACTGTGTGTGCTATGATAACAATTTTTTTTGAAGACACAAATCACAATTGTTCCAGCTAATTATGCAATTAAGTAAATTCTCGTTAAAGAACTAATCAGCTAAATCTGTGCAGCAATTTGTCTAGAAAAAAAATAGAGTACTTAGTACATACCAATTTCAACTAAACTGTTTAACAGATTTTCGATATCTGCTTTCGTTTAGGAATGAAAAATAAAGACCGTAAAAGCAGCAGAAATCTGTTATCATGGCCTTAAGCCAAGTGTCGGTTGCAGATAACAGCAATCAACTTACGACACATTTGCAGATATGCGCAGGCTTAGAGGTAATCGTGAAAGGCAGAAAATAGTTTATACCTTCAGACCTACTACTGTTTGTTTCTTCTTTGTTATTTGAGTATAAAATATTTTTTTGTTGTTATCGTTGTAAGAAATCCGTATTAAAATCTATTGCTTGCAAATAAAAACGGCAATTGTTATATTCTGACTAAAAAAATTCACATATAATTTATATAAATAAATAGGTAGTTAGTATAGAAAGTACGCTGAAATGTACATTGTTACTCTTTGTAAGACTATCAGGGGCGTAGCCAGGATTTGTGTAAGGGAGGGGTTTTGGCCCGGGAAAATTTGGATTTTCAGGTACAAAATAGTGCTATTTTAACAGTTTTAGTAACTAAAGATGGAGGATATGTTGCTGATGAATATATTAAAATTTTAAAATATAAAACGTAGTTAATTTTTCACCCTTTTGAAATGGTGATTCGGGGGTACTCCCCCGAGAAAATTCTGGAATTTAAGGTGCAAAATAAGGCTTAGTTAAAAGTTTTTTTACTAAAATTGACTATGCTATTGGTAAATACAAAATTAATTTTTTAAATATGAAATGTTTCTAGTTTTCCGCCCCTTTAAAGAAGGACTCCTCTCCCGAGAAAACATGGATTTTGAGGTGCAAAATAGTGTTATCTTAAAAGTTTTCGTAACTACAGATAGAGTAATTACTACTGGTAAAATATTATAAATTTTAGTACGAAATGTTTTTAATTTTTCATCGCTTTGAAATGGAGGTTCGGGGGTTCTCCACTGAGAAAATTTTTGATTTCAGGGTGCAAAATAGGGATTATTTTTAAAACTGCTTTCGTAACTAAGTTAAGAAATTTCTATAAGTGAAAACCTTACACATTTTTATATGAATGTTTTCAATTTTTTTAGTGGCTACGGGGGGGGGGGGTTAGGTTCTGACCCCCACTAACACCCCCCCTCTTAGCTACGCCTCTGAAAGACTATAATATACTTACAACATTGTTGCAAACGCCAACGTTAGTCATAAAAGCGAAACTCTTTTAGGCTTAAGATTTTTAACTTACATGAAACCACAAATTATTGTGACTGGCAAAAAAAAAGCGGAATCCTATTGCTTCAATCATCAGAAAACGAAAGAAAATATATGATATCGTGAATAGGAAGACTCACGTACATCTTGGTATAGGTAATTTTATGATGAAAGTTTTGTGTTCATACGACTGTTAAAATACATATTTCTTGGATATAAAATATTTTGAACAAAAATGTAATAGCGCTTATTTTCCTGGGTGTACAATAACAATTTTTATAATTTTAGAATTACATATGCAATAATAGCATATTTTTACCAAAAATAATTCAGACAATGTTTACTATTAAATACTTCAAATTATAACGCTTGTCAGACGAGTGAAGCGAAGTTTTTTATCGTGTAAATTAAGTAATTTTGCTTTAATGGGAATGTAAGTTTCATGCCGATTCGAAGGTCATATAAAATGGCAAAAAGGCATCGCTCAAACAAATATAGAAAATGTTGATTGCTGAAGTTTAATGCCACTCGTTGAACAATTCGAGCATAATTATATTGCTAAGGCAATTTTTTTACAGAGCAGAACGGATTAATATTTTCTGTGGCGAAGCGTGGAAGTGTTGCAAAGATAGCGATGTCTAAGCACTGACTGTACACATCTCTGGGTTTTTGTGTACAACTGATAGGTGCAGGTACAAATTGTTACCACTAAACCTCAAGTGAAGAGGAATGAATTATCACATTGTTATATTATTCCTTTCGCTCGCCTCGCAGAAGGTTTGGTGGCTAGGGAGGAAAATATACGAGGAAGGGAAGGGAGTAGAAATAAAATAAGAAGCATGTAACAGAGGTTTATTAAATAGAGAACTAGATCACAACAGTTACAATACAAGACGGGAAGGACGTAGAGCTCGAGTAGATAGGAGCTAGGTTAAGGTTCGCTCTCAGCCCAAACCAATAGAACTCACCACGCAGCTGCCGAACGACGACGCTAGTAGAAGGTTCTCGATGTCAGCCGCGCGCCGTGTCCAGGTTCGACCCCCGGACGAGAGGTCTGGTCGACCTTGCTGTCCGAGAGCGTCTCCCTCAACCTCTAGCTTGTTGCTCCTAACCATTCTTCACGCCCCCACCAGGTCGTCAGAATCCTCTCCCCTGATTGGTCCTTTTCTAGGCCCGGGGTGAAGCCATCCCTGCTAGCTATTCGCGAATCATCAGATTCTTGGCCTACAATCAGTTTCGGCAATCGTCCCGAAGCTTGGCGTAATTGTTTGTAAAACAATCACTGGCCGCATTCCTTCGCCGCTGCCTCTGGTGTTGCGGGATTGTGAAACCGTAGCAACATCCTACGCCTAATGTAACCAGGAAAGTACTCTGTGAGTGATTCCCGCAGATTCAACTATCCTCTTCAATACAGATGGATGGTTCAGGATAAAGTGGAAACGTTTGAATCCTAGTAATGGTTTTTCTTTTTGGATAATTTATGGTTCTAGCCAATTTTTAAAATAAAAATCTTCATAATCAGTCAAAGTGTATAGATTACACTGTGTTCAAAAGTAAATATCTGAAGTTAAAATATATATATTTTTTTTATTATTATTTTAGACAAGGTGGCCTTTAAAAGTGCTGTCTTTCTGACGAACCAACTGTATAAGCATTCCTGAAGACATATCAAAATTTTAGACATTCCATATTCTAAAAGTTTGTTACATTGTTATACAGAAATTAGTTTCAACAAACGTCAGACGATATGGAAGTAATTTGTTACCTACCTACGAAAAAGGTGCAGTACACTAACATTTAGAGTACGAAACGTTGAAAAAATGTTGATACGTTTTCAGTAATGCCTGTAGCGAGAAAGACGCTGTAAATTAAAGATGGCAGTGAACAATCCCCCTTCGTGCCACGTGCTCAGTGCATATAATTTGATGTCATATCACTTCCATCGAAAACCTACTTCGATCCACCCATGGTTTGCACGAGAAACGTAATCCGAAGGATTATATTTTACGTAAAGACGACACCTAAGTAAGTAAGGGACCCCAGTCTTTGTTACAATAAAGGAGTGTGAATGTAAGAAAAACTTTAATATAAAGAAAAGTGGTAACATAGCTTTGCTCTATGTTACAAATGGTAATAAATTTCAATTTAATTTGTTTGAAAGCCTGTGTAGAGAGTTAAATTAATAATTTATCTATGGACACAGTCGCCCCGCGCCAAACCAAGTTGTGTTTATTTATCTATTTAATGTATACGTTAGTTTTATTCACTATATATATATTAATGGTTCTACAATTTGTACTTGCTTCATTGTATGCTCTGGGGCGTGAATCGCGACCTGACCTTGCTGCTAGGAAAAAGGTGATGGAATTTTAAATCTACATGAAAGGAAAAAAACAAGCAATGGTGTTTGTTAGGATTTGAAGTCCGGGGAAAGAAAAGGAAAATTAAAGTTTTATCGTCCGAAAGAAAACTCGGAGGTCCAGGTTGAGACTGAATTCCTGGTAAGACATATTTGGCTACTATTGAGTTTGCCGGAACTAAATTAACTGGAAGAGTATAATTTCTAGGTCGGAATTATAAAGTTACAAATCCAGAAGTAGAAGTACTTTCAACTGATGTAGGTCGTCAGAATATTCCTGCCTAGTTTGAGATTTGGAAAGGTCAGGTCGACCATTGTTTATTCTGGTCACGACAAAATATTTTAATGTGTATTGTTTTGCACATTTTGCCGCTTATCATTCCTGGTTGAGCTTGTAGAAGTCATTAACCTATAAGTTTTCTAGGTAACAAATCATTCCTTCCAAGTTATTGTGAGGTAAATATGCAGAAATAAGCCAGGAAATATATCTTTTTTTTCATAACTTGCATGTACAAGCAGTTTCGTTCCTTGTAGAAACCAGTAGTACTAGTTATGAATGTGACTGAATAAGTAGAAACTCTTTTAACTCGAGTCTAATAAAGTCATATGTGTAATGTGTGTTGTTATGGAGATATAAAATTACACATTATTTCACAAAGTGAAAATTATGTTTACGAAAGATATGTAGGGCCTATAACAAGGAACACGAGTCAAGAACCATGCATATTTGTGGGAAAAAAGTAACAGGCTGGATGTTTGAAAATTTTAAACAGCAGGTTTTATTACATCCGAAAATTTCTCGTAATGTATACAGGACTGTAATAATTACAGTCAATTATTGATTGCATGTAAACTATTTGGTGCAGGTTAAAAAAGGCATTTAATCTACAACATAGCCATAACACGCGTGCATTTTGGTTTAAAGAGGAGGATAGTGTAAAGAAAGCATATTTTGTAATTTTTAACGTAAAACTATGTTCTTTCTGGCGTAGGTATGGTACCACATTAGATACATTTGATAGCTTAAAGTAAAATTGTTTTTATCACGAACCATCTGTCACGACAAGCATGGCATGTTTGTCCGCTTTCAGATGCCTATTAGTCCCAACATATTGTCACGACAACTACGCAAAGCCAGAACGTCCTCATTTATGGCTAAAATCTGACTCATGTTCAAACACCACCTGATGATAGTTAACACTGTGCATTATTTCGACACGATACACTTCGTGTTTAGTGACCTACTTACACAGTGCTAAATGAATGATTCAAAGTACACTAATGAGGTACGTATATATACTATATGTATGTATGCATGTAAGTATGTATGTGTGTATGTATTAATGTGCTTATGTATGTATATATGTACATACATACACAGACACATCTACCTACCATACTGGCATTTTTACATGTTACAATAACTGAATCTACAATATATTTTCGAACACACTGCTTGATCATATTTGTACCAAAACTACCGATATAGGCGAGTCCCTTCAGATGATTACGCCTTTTTTAGTCATAGTATTTCCTCATGTGGCACACTTTTCCCTTTAGGACTTCGAGACTTGTGAAAATCATTGCAAATTTTCAAGAGCCTGAACTTTAAGCAGTACGGGGGTGATTACACGTGTAGAGTGCACGGGATATTAACTGCGGAAAGTTGTTATCTTCACTACTTAACTTTCCTGTACTTGGTAGAGGGACCGTCTTTAACAATGGTGGAAAAGCTGGATAGTTGAGTATAGAAGTGGCTACTTGCAAGAATGCACAATTGAAGTCGTGCTGTAAAAATATTTCAGATATTGCACATAAGCACTGTTACAAGTGGTGCAGAAATATTAAGAACAGCAGACAATCGAGCGAGGTCCTGCAGTGGTGAACCTTGGGCTCGCATTCTGAAGGAACCAGCTTCGATTCTCGACTCTGGCCATCCTCGTTTCAGTTTTTCCTTTGACAACCCAAAATCTCCCTACTCCAAGTAATGGTTTCTTAAGGCATCTTAGATACTTGTGCCATAAACTCAAAACTTTTTTTACTGAATGCGATGAAAAATGTTAAAACTGAGAGCAGTCATACTATGTATGGATATTTGTTGGCGTTTTGCAAAATAATGCAACGTTCGGAAAAGAGTTTTGCTTGATTTAAGGATATTTTTATAACAATGTTGATGATACTTTGGGTGTAAAGACATATTAAAGTATGAGGGTTATTGTTACCATAAAGTTGATAGAAATTATGATATATTTGTGACGAAACAATGTAGGGATTCTTCGACATGAAAGTTATGTTGCTTTAAAAAAATATATTTTAAAATTCATTGGTAATCTACCGGGCGTGGCCTTAGCGAATGTAATGGCTAGAGGCACGATTATTTCGCGTAATGATTTTAGGTCAGGTTGAACGCCAATAACGTACACTTCACTCCTCCTCCTGTGATTTGACGACTGCAAGCCAGTTATGAATTAGTAAATAAGTCGAGGAGACATTACTTGCTACACGTTTGTATTGTTAGAAGCCAATGGATATTCGACTTCAGCCGGTACACGTATAGAACTGAGAAGTCTAGGCTGCTGCCAGATGAATAGGCGAAATACTCGTGCCTCGATTCCCACCCAGTTTCAAGCCTTATAGCGTTCTTACATACGTGTGGTGGTTAGTTGCTTAGCTCACGTATTGCAAGTTAAGAGCAGGAAAAAGTGTTTTCACAATTTGTGAGTTGTAGTTTATAAGGGAGTTTGTTAAAATATATTGCTCACGTTTTTGCAGATGAAGAATACAATCCAGATGGCGAGCCGGAGATTCAAGCAGGAATGGAGCCGACGCTGCCCCAGGCAGGAAGCGGTGTCTCCGAAGTCAGCACTGAAGGAACGCCCGCTTCGGCTGAATGGCCAATTCCGTTAACTGAGCTTGCTACCCTTGGGCCCTCAGAGAATATGTCACCGTTGCGTAAAGTCAACAACCGCAACGTAAACACCGACAGGGTCGTTACATACTCATACCGTTGTAGACACCTAGGCTGCGGTATGATTTTCAAGAGTTTGGCCGACATTTACAAGCACACAAACAACCACTTGCGCCGTGGACCTTACTTGTGCACGGTCAATCACTGTGGCAGGAGATTTCCTGTCTACAGTATGCTGACGCGCCACCGTTACAAGCATTTTGTTCGGCGTGGTTCGCCAACTTTTAACATAAATGACTACATTTGAGCACACACACTCTTTTGTTCAGGAGTACCTAAGCTCTATTCAATACTCATACACTTGTCGTCTTATATGGGCTCATAGTATGCATGTTTATCACTGTTCAATTTTTACAACTAATTCTTGAGTTTTTTTAGTAAGTTTACTTTTATAAGAAAGAAAATTCCTTTGATCACAGTCACAGACCGATATCATCATCAGTAACACTTATCTCTGTTTCATCAGTTAATTAATAGCAGAAGTTTTATTTTGTGACAGCTTATTTTCATAACCGTGCACAGCAGAGGAACACAGTAACAACAAATGAGAAATAACAAGTGCCCTGCAGGATATGATGTTAAAGCGCAACTGCACGAGAAATAATGTTTCTCATTGGCTCAGATAACTTGTTCGAGGAATGCATTTATTTGAACTTCCTGGTATTTTTACATGCATCCAATATAATCCTGTATTATCATGTATTATCCATAACAAGTGTACTTGTAATCTTTGCGCACGACTGTGCTTTTAATTATTGATGCGATATTTAATTGTTTTGTTAATAAACTCTGTAACTGTAAATGTTAACATTGCATTAGTACTTTTGAAATAAATAGTATTGCAACAGAATTTCGTTTTTGTTAACCATATTTACTAACTTCATATTTTGTACGAAATAGTCCCTTTTCTTTTACATAATTCATTTTTTTTTTACTTTCTGAATTCATATGTTTTGACTGGGATGGCCCAGCCATAAATTATTTTAAAACACTGATTGACATCTCTTCAAATCAATAGGTCCGATCGGCCATTATATTTATAACCGTTTTTATTTAACATTCAACATTCTATTTACAGTTACTTTCACTTATTTGAATGCGAAGCTGATGTGGCCTATGAGGCAAAGCTAACTAACAAAGCTAAAATAAATTTAATGTTCTTTTCTGGTGGCTATACTGAGGGCGTGGCATCTGTACGCATAGGACATGTGATTCTAACATTCAGGTGATTGAATTCGTGATATTTTCCTGTCCCTAGCAATGGGTCACCAAACATAGCTTCAAGCATTCCACATGTACAGTAAATAAGTTGGTGTCATCTACTTCGACTACTTAGTTGACATGCATTAAGTTATTGTTTGCTCTCAAAAAGAAAAGTAGCCTACATTTATTTAACATTCTAAGTGATCGCCCTCAATCTTATCCCACGAATAATATTTACTTTTAGTGTAATTTTAAAAGAATCATCTCAAAATATTGTGCAAATAGTAAAATAAATCGTTACGAAAACAAGTCTTTCATGTTCTGTTTTACGCAACTGTCTGTTATTTTGACTTACGAAATTTTTTTAATCGTATTACAAAATTGTGACTATAGCGCTTCAACAATTTGTACATTTACAAAAGACGTTACCGTCTATTCACTATGACATTTATGTACGAATAGTTAATTAGTAAAATATACAAATATTTACAAGCGTATTATTTTTATTCACTCGCAATAATAAGATTGCGACCGATATTTTTCAAACCGTAAACGTTAATGACATGTACAGGTAGTTGTAAGCATAGGGATACGCGCACTGACGCAACTGTCTAAAACACAGCTTTGGCGGAGAAACAAAATTGTCTTGCAGCGATTCTATCTTAAATATCTTGGTTGAGAAAGGCAGTAGTGATCTATTTTTCCATCAATATAGCGTCGAAGCTCTTGTATAGGTAAAAAGACCCATCTCGCTCACCTCCCTACCGCAAGTCATGTTGACCACGTCTCCATCGCAACGAAGTTAAGCTCTGACGTCACAGACGCTGGTACACCAAGGTGCACGCAACTCGAGCACAGCCGCAGACCCGTTGCCGCCCGAAATTTCTACAGCTGCAGACACGTAATGTGAGTAATTGATATGGCGGTGATCGCTTCCAGATGGAGGTATTGGCATTACTATATTCAACATGTTATCCGATACAGTTCTTTTATAACTATTTCGATTGCAAATGCGAAAGAAATTTTTTTATTTTTCATATTGCTGTGAGGCATCTGAGTTTTAACTCGGGAAATCGTTGAACTTTCGTGATTAATGATACACTTTATGACTAAACTTAAAAAATAGGAATTTTCTTTGAAAATTGTAACCTAATACTATTTATTTGCTTATTTCTGTTGCCTAGTTATTTTTGTACGTAAAAATTAAAAAAAAAAAAAATTTCTTATTTTTGTTTATGTCTGTATTACGTAATTTTGGTTCAAATGTTTGCTATTTATTACTTCCCGTAATAAGCTTCCGCGATTTAAAAACTTTAACAAATCCTCGAGTTAAAAATGCATTCATCTTTACACACATTGCTGTATAGTTTACACGTAATCATATTTGTTCATAGTTTATAAGTGACTGAGGCAAAGCACTACACATGCCACTGATACATATACCTATATTTATTTATATGTAACTGCTTATGGCCTAAGTCTTGAGTTGCACGATGGTATACGCAGTTCTGATCAGTGGGCTGGCAGTTTTAAAGTATTTATACTGTGCTAGTTTTGTAAATTTAGATCGAATTTATGGTACAGATTATTAAAAAACTCAACTTTCTTTGCATGTATTTCAAGAATCTATAGGTAGAGCCCACGATTTTTGGTGAAAAGAATTCTGCAACAGCTTGTTTCAATGCCTTACGTGCACATCTGCAGGTCTGCTTCTTGATTATTGGCAGAACATATTTGACTGTGCCAACAGGAACAAGGTTACTGCGACACCACACGTCTGTAATTTGCAGGTAAAACCCCGAGACGCTGAGAATTTGAAACAGCCAATCACTGACCGAGAAGCAGAGCTGCACATGTGCACATAAGGCATTGAAACAAATTGTTGCAGAATTCTTTTCACCAAAAATCGTGGGCTTTAACTATAGGGGTTGAATTTGGGTATGCTAGTTTTTTACTATCATGAAATAAGGTTATTAATTATGGTTAGAGATTATGGTACACCACGAAATTTTTTTGGTCCAACATATGCTTGAAAACATTGTGGTTTCTTGCGACTTGTGTGATTGGTAGGGCCCGGTAGTTTTCGCGAAAATATTTTTGCCCCACTTTGTTTCAGTGCTTACGTGCGCACCTGCACCTCAACTTCATGATTATTGGCAGAGAGTTTTTGTGGAGATTCATTATCCATTTGACAGTACCAATCAGTACATGGCTAACAGTGACACAGCACGTCTGTGATCTACGGGTTTAACCTCCAGACGTTGTATGTTCCGGCATCCAATCACTGACCACAAAGCAGAGATGCAGGTGCGCACGTAAGGCACTGAAACAAAGTGCTGCAAAAATGTTTTCGTGAAAACTACCGGGCTCTAGTGATTGGGTGTTATACGTTTGACACAACGTAGCTGTCTGTAGACCAATAATATGCATCAAATATTACAATTGCGTAATTCTTATTGCCTTACTCAATTAGGGCGACAGCTATACGCACAAGTGAAAGCCAGTCATCTTTCCATAATCTGAACGTACGTTGAAAACCAACAAATAGTCAAGTTTTCCCGCAGAAAACCATTTTTTTTTTAATTTGTGGTATTCATGTTTGGATCAAAGGTGACAGAATGCAGAGCTGTCGCCCGAGTTTGTTTGTTCCAGCAGAGTGTACATCGATATGTTACACTATGAATTACTGGATGAAGAAAACGAAACATCCATTTCCAAATACACTCCATAGCTTGGCGGGATAAAGTCAAATTTTGCAATTAGTATAAAATTTAGTCATTCACTACTGCAACAACACTAGCGCTCTATCTCACAAATAGTTTACCGTTAAAATGATTTATTCTATTTTATTTTAACAATCTGTTGTTGAAATTCTTTTTTTATATTGCATTATCAGTTTAAATTCATTCGAACACCGCTAGCATAGTTTTCAGAGTATATAATAATGCATAGTAAGATAACGATCATTAGTATTACATGTTTGTATAGATTAATGGTTTGTGTAATGTTGTCTTGAAACAAGCCAGAGCATTGCATCGTATTCGCTGATCATCTCTATAACTATGACAAGTGTGTACATTAAGTTCATGAGGACTAGTATTACGTTTTGTGGTAGACTAAATTAATATGAACCAATCAGAATTGTAAAATAAAGTTTGATAATATTTAATTTAAACTCGTAGTTTTGGTAGAGCAGAGGAGGATGCAATGACAGAATAATCTAGTAATAATTGAATCAGCTAAGTAGGTCCGCTTTAAAAGTTGTATAAGTTTTACAATAACACTTAGTTTGTAATGAAAATATGTACATGGTGTTGGAATATTCCATGTCAATATTCTAAGGAAACAATCCTCACGTGTAGAGGAGCAAAAAGGTTACATGAACATAGGTCCAAAAACGCACAGTTTCTGCGCTACAGTTGGCAATACATGACGTATGGTTGATAGCGCGCTGGCAGGATTATGTTGCTGTGTCACAGTTGTTCCTACTGTCTGTGTGTTAGTGGCGTAGTGTGTGTCAAAGTAACATGTTATGTACTGCTGTAATGATGCCCCACATCAACATGATCCTGCCAGCACGCTATCAACCATACGTCATGTATGCCAACTGTAGCGCAGAAACGGTGCGTTTTGGACCTATGCTCATATAACACTTTTTGCTCCTCTACATGTGAGGATTGTTTCCCTAGAATATTGACATGGAATTTTGCAACCACCTGTATACTTACAACGCAACATTTAAATATTTATGTTTTTTTCTGCAGCATAATTATTCAGCTAAATTTCCTGTTGGTAAATACTACACATGATATTATATCAATGAATAAGTCAGTAAGCAAGCAGAGAATGAGTTCAGGGATTAATAAAGCCCATGCATTTTCCTGCAGATTTTTCGATAGCTTCAGCAATTGAAAATATAGAATGACCGTCACTATTTTCACCGCACACGGTGCCTGTATCCTTCGTAAGCATTTACACAGTATTTATTAAACACAAGAGTTAGCCTGCATGCCTGACTAGCAACAATTGTACATATAGGTAAGCACATACACAATGTAAGAATCATAGTTAAGAAAAGTTGGATTAGTTTTAAGTTTTGCTTAATCCTACTAATACTATGCGAAAGGTCTGGTCAATAAAAGCCCTGAAAGCGATACTACGTTGCCGCACGATATATTAAATTATTAGATAGTACAATGCTAGTCTTGTACTATGGTTATACAGAAAAACCACTGTCATATCTCTGAAAATGAAGATCAAATGTTACGGTTTTTTGAAGACACAAAATGGCCACAATAGAAACTAAAATAATTATACGTGAATATTCTTCAGATGACATAATATTATTTTTAATAGTTAATTTTACGATACCTTTATTTTTCTTATTGAATTATGTGAAACACAAATTTCCTCGCAACTATAAGATAAATTATTAGGAATTTCATGTAACTGAGCTTATAATTAATGTAACAAAAACGCTTGGTAATTTATGTCTATGTTTACGATATTATTTTCACAAAAACCCTGAATGTACTTTGCTAACGTCCACTGTAGCCTAGACTTTACGAGCTACACTCAGAGCTCTAATTTAAAAAAAATGCTGAACGGTGAGAACATTTGAGTATTATTACATTTTATTCGAGACTGGGTAAAACTAAAAATAACAGACGTTTTAAACAAAGACTGGTCAAGGAAATTCGCTTCAAGAATGAAAACTGATGCAGTGTATTGGCAATGCTTTTCGAAGAGCTTAAGGGCGTTCAGTGGCAAACATTCATAACTGTATATTAGCACGGCATAGTGATCACTTTATTGACGTTACTGGTGACTGCATTTCGCACTTGTAAAGTTTTTTAACTCTCAAAGTTTTCCCATAGTGACATGACAAAGTCAAAATTTGTAATTTACGGGAACATAGTAGTAACAAAAACTAAGTGTCTTACTCGAATGGAATAATTTATGCTGTAATTAGATACTATGAACAATGAGATTTCTTTGTACTCTTTAAACAAATCTTTAAAATATGACAATTTACTTTAATAATGGCATTTTAAAAATGCAAAATGACTGTTGAGTGTTTTTAAATAGTTTTACCACATTGCCCATAATATATAATTCTAGTGTAAATTATTTCATTCGAATAATACACTTGGTTTTTGTTATTAGGCCTACTATGTTCCCGTAAATTGCGGATTCGGACTTTTGACATGCTCCTATCGAAAAACTGTGAGACCTAAAAGTTTTTACAAGTGAAATACAGTATGTAGTTGCGAGTAACTTCTATAAAACCTACACTATGTCTTGCGGATGTAAATTTATGAATTTTTTCCACGCGGACATCCTTAAGTGAGTACACAGAAAACCTAACAACCGTATACAGTTAGAATGGTATAGCCTACGTGGCATAACGGTCTTAAAATTTATATTTTCGAAATTTTTTACGTTTCTTAATCCACGAATTCGTAGCAGCTTCATGAAAACTTTACTTACAATGAGCATAAATTTACAGACTGTACGGTGATTCCAAAATTTTAATCGCTGCTAAAGTAAATGTTGCCTCCGTCCAGTACTGTATTAAAAATTATACACACTTTCTTTGCCACAAAAAAAAAACGTTTCTAAATATAATTTACTGAACTGTAACATAGCCGCAAAGAAAATTTTTGCTTATAAGCTACAGCAATGGTCACTAAATAGAGTTATTACTGAGATAGTTTATTTGAAATCTTCATGGTGACGATAGTTGCAGTATTTTTAACACAAAGTTTGTTGAAGAAATTATCTTTTCTACACATAAACGAATACTATTTCTAAAAAAAAGTGACAAAAACGTAAGTTTTCTATATTTGCTTTGTTGCAAGGCAAAATTTCCTTACTGCAAACTAAAAACTTTTGCAGCAGAGCTACTCTGCAATGATTCATATTAAAAAATATATATATAATTGTGGCAAATACAGTGTTTTAGATGACAGCTACGTAATTGTGTGCAGATGCGTTTCTCCCTTGTATGCATCTTTAACCGCAATTTTCCCCCGAATTCTTTCCCATCTGGACTGTTAATTTTAACGAATAATCCATGACAGTAAAAACCGAATATACATTTTCGTTCTTTCATGTGAGACTGTTCCTTGTTTTCATTACCGAGCGAGTTAGCGCAAAAAACGGTAACATGTTGGACTTGCTTTCGGGATCACCTAGGTTCGATACCAGGCTCCGACAATCCTGATTTAGGTTTTCAATGGTTTCCTGAAATCGCTCCAGATGAATGCTGGGACGGTTACTTAACAAAGGACATAGTCAACTCCTCTCCCAGCTCCTGTCATTGTAGCAATTTGTATGTCACCGTCTATAATGACCTCCCTGTTGACGAGACGTAAAGCTTATCTTTGCCTACCTTGTTTTCAATTACAGCGTTTAGAGTATCAACTCAATCCGGATTGAACTAGGAGTGGACTGAAGAATCTAGATTAAATTTTTACTATCAACACATTCCTATCGGGTTGAAGTAAGAGTGGAGTGAGAAATCCAGTCCAGTCGGTGAGGTGGATTGGACTGTACAATTCGGAGTGAAACGTTTTCTTAAAATACCATAGGACTGAACTGAACGAAATCGAAGCGGTCGCCGTACTGAATAATTTCTTTGGTTATTTAAGAGGTTAGAATCGTCCTGCGCTAGCTAAATACAACTGTTTCATGTTATAAAAGTATTTGTAAGTTCCAAATATACCAAAATAAATATCTCCACAGATAAATTCAAACAAAATATGTAGCAAATATTTGTCTCTGGTTTAATTGGCACGTTTATTCAAAACACAATTTTCGGGCCCCTCAAAATGGCCAAAAATGGGGTCTTCATACTGCCGTATCTATAAAAATAACAACCGGATTCGAAAAACCCAACTATAAAAACAAGCGTTTGATTTTGAACTATGCTGCCCACAAAGAAAAAAATCTGGTCACCGCTTAAATTCCCACAGGCAAAAGAAGTGGTGGTCGGTCAATGTTTTGAGCTCAGTGCTCTGAATGTAATGTCCTTCACCCTTTCACCTCTAAACCGCTATAATTTATTTCCCTATTAAAAAATAACATTCAACTTAAATAATTAAGTATTGTTTGTATTAATTGCGATTTAACATTGCTCTTGTCTTCGTTGAAAAAGTAATATTTAACAATAATCTCAGAGTAGTCTGATCAGCAGCTATTATAAGATATCACATGTGTTCAGCCATAATACACACATTGTTGTACATCTGTTACAAGGCATAGTCTGCACCTTCACGTACGTATGCAACTTACCCAACATTGCAAAACTGGTTTAACTCGCTAAATAAAAAAAAAACGCCTACAGACGGTTTGTGATAGTGTAAGTACACTTAAATCTAAATCCCTGTTTAATTTCTAGTTTCAGACACTTTGTATCTTTCCGCTGCATATTAACGAAAACATTACCACGTGTTTTTAATTAAGTTATATTTAACGTGTAAAATCTAACGCAATTTTCATAACAATTTTTTTTTATTTTTTATTTGTACCAGATATTTTTTCCTTATTTTAGACACAAAATGTTACTAAAATTGGCTCTTATAAAATTTTTTTATCTCTCATAGTTTTCGCGTAATGGCTTGTTAAAGTCATATTTTTCATGTTTCCGTTTTAACGACTACGCTAAAATCAAATGATATACCAAACTGAAAAAAATCACAGTGGATAATTATATTGCAGGCTATAATGACGTGCTCATAAATTTTTAAGAATAAGAATTATTAGAATTTAAAAAAATGCTGAATCTAATTCAATATTTTTTTTAATAGAAATAATTATTATTCTTTAATTTTGTGAGCATGTCATTTTAGCCTGCAATGTCTTTATCCACTGCGATTTTTTTTATTTTTGTATATCAGTCGGTTTACGTGTAGTCGTTAAAACGGAAACATGCAAAATATGACTTTAACAAGCCATTACGCGAAAACTATGAGTGGTAAAAAAATTCCATAAGAGCCAAATTTAGTCACATTTTGTGTCTAAAATAAGAAAAAAAATATCTGGTACAAATAAAAAATAAAATAATGATGATGAAAATTGCGGTAGACCGCCCCTTTTAACGAATGTTAAATGCGTAGCAGAAGTTGGCGAAACCGGGTTGTGGACAAGCAGTGAATAACACTTACGGCAGTCAGTATAAAAACCTTCTGTAGCCCACAATCTCAGTTTCTGTACATTAACTCCAACTGCATTCTCTCTGTGTTTCCTCACTTAAGGGGCCCGCCTCGTGGCACATGTGTTTGTGTGAGTGAGTTATGGTGCTTAGGGCAACGTCGCATTGGCCATACAACGGTGCGTCGCCTCTACGCGTAAGGCGTGCAGTCTTCGCGAAAAAAAATTCCTGCGGGACTTTAAGTGGTGACCCTATTGTTTTATTTACGAAATCACTTTACTAAAGTCCAATGCACTACCCTTAAGTGGTTTCACATGTATTCGGCTAGTATATTTTCCGCTATAGGAGCCTAAAAACCCTTTTATAACCCATTCTGACGAGCCTTAAAAGGGGATTTCTAATACGTGTGTTGTCTTGAAAGTACTTTAAGGACAGTCGTCTGAAGTGTGTGTTATTTTCGTAGACAAACGGCGTGAACACACGTGTATTAGTTTCAGTGTAAAACTTGTTCTTCAAACACGCTGCAGTGTGATTTTATGACAACTAGGAGATCACCTTAATGTGTACCCGATTCGTAGATAAAATGCCAACAATTTCACGTGTGAGATGTCTAGACTACATTATAGTTCAGCTTGTCTAAATGTAGACACAATTTTATAACACATGCGAAGTATGCCTACGCATTTTTTCAGCCCCGCATCGGCAGGGGCGTCATTTAGGGGGGGGGGGGCAGGAAGTGTATAAAATATGTATTTTGTTATTAAAATAATGCTATCGTAAGCACATAAAACTGAAGTTATACTATTAAAGTTTCTAATTTATACGTGCTTAATTAATAAAAAAGTTGCAACAAGGTCATTGTCGCCGAAAAAAATCCCCCCACCCCCAAGAAAAACCTGAAATGACGCCCCTGCGCCTCGGCATATCATTTTGAAATGATTAAATAAAGATTCCGAAAAATATAATATAAGTTAAAACAACTTCTTAAAATATGAAAACTAGACGTTTCATGTGCTTGTCCATTCTAAAATCATCACATTCACTGTCCAGTTCGTTTTACTATCAGATATACCTTAGGCCTACGACATATGTAATTACAATAACGAAACACTTAAACAAATGTTTGCAATTCGTACCAAGTCACATTCGGAAAACTAACCTGCTATTGCAACGATAAATCACGGACACAGACCTTAAAATACGTTTTCACTTACGCTCAAACAACACAGAATTTGCACGAAATGAATCAATATTATAAAATTAAACTTACCAAATTATCCCATCATAAAGCGTCGGCAATGCATCCACTGCGTGAAAGACTAATAACATAGATTCTGCGGCAGTTTACTATGTATACACAGTATCACGTCACTCACACCCGCAACTTACAATAATAATACATAGCAACGTGATATTCACAATAGTTATTCTAAGTCAGCTACACGCCCATGTGACACAATTTCTTTGTTTACCAGTCTGCAATGTATAAACACGTGTGCTACGCGAGCGGCCATTGATGTAACTGTCGAGCGCTTGCGCAGAGATAAGCAGGGCTACTCTGCTCCACGCAAGGAGCAGGCGTTGATAAGGCGAGGTTCCCGCATCTCTCTACTCCTCTGGACAGAACAGGGGTAGGAAAGGGGAGTGACGGCCGTGCGCTAGTCTGCGGTAGCACCTAGCCAGGTTTACACCACAGAAAAGGGCGGGTTACGCGACCAAAATAAAAAATACTCCGTCCGCCTATAAAACTTAGCACAAAGTAGTCGATCGCTTGTTAAGAAAGGTTTGGAGCAGAAACTGTGGCACATTACCTTCAACTTAATAAAAATTAAGTACACGATAAATTTGTAAAACTTTACTCAGTGCTACATCACGAGAGCACGGCCTTTCGCACCGCCACTGGGGGAAAGTATGATAGTAAAGCACTGCACGCCAGCTGATTGGCTTGTGCGGAGAGGCGATAATGCATTACATACGTCGGTGAACGGCAACCTTACAGCTCCTGCCTCTCACACACAAAAGCAGCCTATCTACCTACCGCGAAAAGTGCCCGCCCTTACAGCACGACTGTCACAGCGCTACCCACACTCCTCGTGTTCCAACAGTCTGGCGAGCCGACTACTAGCCCAGGAAATAATGTTTTTTTGTCGCAACTAATTCCGGGAAAGCTGAATTTCTGTTAGTTGTTTGACCCCTATGAGATACGTATTTCCTCAAAAGTCTCCGCTTCTCCCCCTTGTGCTCCCCCCCAACCCCCGCCGCCCCATAGGAAGTTTGAAAATGTTGACTTTCGAAAAATCGCTTGTAAGTACGTGAATAATTGCTGAAACCAGTAAATCCCTACCGTATTTCGTTGTCTAATGTTAATAATTTAGGCGTTATAAAATCATCAGCATAAAACAATTTGCATTTTTTTAAGTATAAGTGTATAATTATCATTGTGCAGGTTTTAAATAATTGAAATAAACAAAAGCACTTTAAGTATATTTTATAGCACATACTTTCAGCTTTAAAATTACATATTGGTTATATCGGCAAGTGTAGTGGTTACGTCTGGGGAGGCGGGAATATGAGCGTGTGCGTGGCGGCTTGAATGTTCGGACCTCCTGTGTGTACCTATACTTTCATACTCGCAGACCGTTCGAGTAGATCTCTTATTTATTTACGAAGTTATATAACTATATTTATACAGCGTTTCTGTTCGTTGAAAATAACTCTTATAACCAGTTAATTAATTTCTTCTAGTTACTTTAAAACTAAAATATATATATATACAAACTAAACGAAATTCTGAACACATAAATTATTTACCTAACATACGAATTGTCAGTTTTTGATTACGTATGCGGGGGGTGGGGGTGGAATCCCTTACCCTGTTCAGGACCTTCCACAACCTATGGACCTGCCGTGTCCCGGACTGGCTAAAACCGGCAGCTGTCATAGTTACGCATAACTTAAAAGATACAAGATAATATTAGTTTTTTCTACATATGCAGTTCAGATAACCGCACCACGGACCACACACTCGCCTCTAATTATAAAGCAATTTGTACTTCATGTTTTACAAATTGTCTTTAATGATTGTTTGTTTATCTTCGTTTGCATCTGGCATTGACGTCCACGCTAATCGTCAATAAGAAGTTAGATTTTCTCGTCTAAATTTGGGGAGATCAGGCACGATAAACCACACCAGTTTCCCCGCACAGCATAACAGCTGCGCCGGGATTATAGGGGGGGGGGAGATCCCTGAGGAAACCCGCCGACCAGTGGCACCATCTTGCATGATTCACACATGCGAAAATCCGGTGACCAACCCCGCCGGGAATCGAACCCAGATCGTCTTGGTGGGAGAACAAACAAGGAAAACTAAGCAAGATCAGCTGCAGTCACTGCATACGTAAAACAAAAATACTTTATAACTCCCATAACAAATAACTTCAGATTAAACACAATGAAACACCATTAAACCTGAACTTAAAAGAATGTTTATTAGCAAAGAAAACGCAATTAATACTGCACAGACAACATGATTTCCTTCCCCAGTAATTTTCTGGGGCATATTTATCGTGTTGTTGTGAGTTATTTCTGTTTTCCTGGTTATACAGTCAATTAGATGGGTCAACTACAGTACTTAATGACACATAACTGTGTGTGTGCGTGGCTAGGTTTTGTGAGCCTGTCCTGACTATAGTTGCGGGGGACTGCAATTATGGAGGGCGCGGTCTACCGCAATTTTCATCATCATTATTTTACTTTGTATTTGTACCAGATATTTTTTTTCTTATTTTAGATACAAAATGTGACTAAATTTGGCTCTTATGAAATTTTTTTATCTCTCACAGTTTTCGCGTAAAGGCTTGTTAAATTCATATTTTGCATGTTTCCGTTTTAACGACTCCACTAAAACCAACTGATATACCAAACTCAAAAAAATCACAGTGAATAAAGACATTGCAGGCTACATTGACGTGCTCAGAAAATTAAATAATAAAAGTTATTTGTATTTTTTGAAAAATATATTGAATTTTTTAAATTTTTATTTTCAGTTTCAGAATTTTTTTAAATTCAAATATTTTTTGTTCTTTAATTTCATGAGCATGTCATTGTAGCCTGCAATGTCTTCATACACTGTGATTTTTTTAAGTTTGGTTTATCAGATGGTTTTAGTGTAGGCGTTAAAACGGAAACATGCAAAATATGACTTTAACAAGCCATTACGCGAAAACTATGAGAGATAAAAAAATTTCGTAAGAGCCAAATTTAGTCACATGTTGTGTCTTACATAAGAAAAAAAAATATCTGGTACAAATACAAAATAAAATAGTGATGATGAAAATTTTGGTAGGGCGTTGGACCCGTAAATTTTTAATTTTTTTTATATTTGTGCCAAACACTGTTCCAACTTTTGCACATCAGATAACACGTCATTTCCCCAAATAAAAAAAATAGGCCCCATAGTTTTCGCTTAATCACTCATCAAAGTCACAAAATGGCCATTGCGGTGTAGCCAAAATCAAAAAAAGTAATTAACTAATAAATTCAACATTACTGTAACTGATAGTCAGTGTATCAATGCATTTTATGACATGGTTGACAAAAGTTAGTTTTGAAAATTTCAGTAGTAGCCAAAAGTCAAAGTTATGCAAAAATGTACTGATTTCCATCAATTTTTAAAAATACAAAAAAGTATCGCTTTGTGTTCACAAAAGTATCTTGGTGAAGCAGCTCACATCATTAAGAATTAATATTAATAATCTTGTTTCTGCAAAATAATTATTTTTTATTATTTTGGCTACACCGCAACTGCCATTTTGCAACTTTGATAGGTGATTATGCTAAAACTATGGGACCTATTTTTTTTATTTGGGGAAATGACGTGTCATCTGATGTGTAAAAGTTGACCAGTGTTTGGCCCAAATATAAAATTTTGAATTTTTACGGGTCCAACGTCCTTAAAGTGCGTGCCCTCACGAGTTAGTCTACCTTCTTTCAAAAGTATTATTCATAGCTGTTTAACTCTTCTTTACATTTCAGAGATCCATCTTAAATGGCGTCAACAATGTGTATGTTTAACGGACGGCGAAGTGAATGTGTTTTAATGTTATTGAATATTTGGGAAACAAAACTTAAATTCAACCAATTTACTGTAGTAAGCATATCAAATTAAATAGCTAAGTTATATTTATATACCGACAAAGTTTGCCTTTTATTTAAACTCAAAATTTCCTGTCTGTATTGCCATAAACAATGTCGCAATATGCTAAGATTGAAAAGTATACGTATATATATGAGTAACTATGTCATGCAGGAGTCGACACACAGAGAACTATTTACCAGTTTGTATGAATAGGTTATTACACGCACATAACTTTTAACAAAATATGGTTATATGCACATTTCTACATATAACCAGAGAGGTAAGAGAGATGGAGTCATGTTTTTTTTTTTGCAACTAAGGCTACAATTTAATACAAATGTTTCGGCAAGAATGAAGGGTGGACATCAAAAAAAACTCTGGTAACGTGTTTATTTAAACATTTATTTAGTTAAGAAGCAGAAAAATTGGTTTCATAATTCCCAACGACACCCTTACCAAAAATGAAAGTCCGTTAATTGTTTACTTTCATTATTTTTAATGATCTCAGTTGAACATAACAGCTCTCTGCTTCAGAAAAAAAATCTTGAATCAAAGTAGACCTAAATGATAAGTTACACAAGGTGAACTGAAAACAATTGATTTTAATAGTTAATTTTAAAGGATACATATGACTAAGCGTTTTTACTGAGTCCTCGAAAAAAAAAGTTGATCTGTTCTTAGCATGGGTACACACAATTTGAATAAAAAACAGAAGAACTGCATTACAACAGCTGCATCGTAATATATATATATATATATATATATATATATATATGTGTGTGTTTCTCGTACGTAAGTGACTCTACTTTCAAGTAACTATGCAGCTAACACCTGCTTGTTGAACGATGACGTTCCATGTATTTAAGAATGCAAAATGTAATGGTGTATAGAAATTTACTGCTCTGTAAGTCCAGTTACCATATAAAACAAGAATGACATCGCTGACGAGTAAATAAAATTGCGTGATGTAAACACTGCCAGATGTCCTGCGATGGTGGAATCACATAGGCGCGACAGACACGACACGACCGCCACGACATGAAAAACAAAATATGTCCGCCAAACAGCACTGAGGTTTCTGTGACGTCAGCTCGGTATAAATGGCGGATGCGATGCCAAGCCTGAATTGAAATTTTATCGATTTTAGTCGAGTCTGATTTTAATTTTGCGCATAAATGTTTGTGAAACTGCACTGAAAAAAAATATTTATTGGTCACCAGAAAATATTTTGTCATAATGGACCTTACCAATTTTTTTACAGTGACCACAAATAATTTTTGCTGTCCCCAATAAAGTTTTGTAGTGACAATAAAAAAAATTTTATAACCACTACAAAATTATGTTGTGATGATCATATTGACAAAACATTTTTTAGCCACCACAAAACAGTTCTTCCTGTGTGGTAGATTGGTAGAAAATTTGCGTTTATTTATTATAAGAGAGAGTATCGTTAGTTTTTAAAAAGCAAAACATAATCTTTTTAATGTGTAATTATGCATTTATTTCCACATTTCGTAATGCCAGAGGGTATTTAAAATATTTAAAATATATAACGTCGTACTAGAGGTAAGTTTAGTGGCAATGAACCGTTTATAAGAAATATTTTTGAAGTGTTCATCGTGCAGCAGTCAAACTAGAGCTCGCAATAACAAGAACTTTTAGCTTCGCAATGCTTTGGTCGTGTCGCTCTGAGACAGTGGCAATCCAGATGGGGGAGGGGGACAGCTCCGAACGTACAAAACCAAATTTGTGCCAAGTAAAATATTGGAAACAATTACCACGTACTGTTCACAGAGCTATTTAAAAGACAACAATATCACTTGTTTCAACAATTTGAAATCAGAAGCTTAAAATTGTACCTAATTAATTTCATATCAGCACAAATGTTTTCACTTATACAGTATAGTTTAAACTTTAAAATATCGCAATTTCTTAAAGGGATATTAATTTTTTTTTAGTTTGGAAACTCTTTTGATGGCACAATTTCGCACCCAAAATTTTCCAGGGAAATTTCACCCCCTCCCCCTTCTCCGTTCCTGGATTAGGGCGTGTGTATAGCTATGTTCCAAGGCACAGCCGCTCCAGGGTTCAACGCTGCTCTGTGGCACCTTTGTGATTCCACCATGATACTGTAGTAAGACGATGCGACAGACGGCAATCAGGAGCAGCAATGCACGAGACGCTTGCCAGAGCGGCGGGAGTAATTATGCACTCTCTCTCGCCGATGAATCTTCTGATGTTTGCGCAGGTGGTCGGAGCGAGAGAAGCGCTTGCCGCAAGCCTCGCAGCCGTACGGGCGCACGCCGGAGTGCGAGCGCCGATGTCGCGCCAGCTCGTCGGAGCGCGAGAAGCGCCACCCGCAGCCGTCCCAGGTGCAGGCGAAGGGCTTCTCGCCCGTGTGTCGCCGCAGGTGCGCCTTCAGGTGCGACGACTTGGCGTACACTTTGCCGCAGCCGTAGAAGGAGCAGTTGAAGGCGCGGTCGCTGGCGACGACTGCGGGCGCTTCTTTGTTGGTGTAGTCGTGCGAGGCGAGCGCGGCGCGGGCGCACGGTGGCTGCTCCAACGACGACGACGACGAAGACAGGGAGCGCATCTCGACGCCCAGCACGACGAGCGGCGGCGCAGGGGAGTATCGCAGCTGCTCGGCGCTCTCGCGGAGGAAGTCGTCGCAGAACTCGTTGCAGAAGACGGTGCGTTCGGGCAGCTCGTGTGCAGGCGGCAACATGTCCGCGCATGTCTCGTCTGCGCAGCGAGCACTCGGCGAGGACAACTGCTCCAGCTCGCGACCCAGGTCCGGTATGACGTCCGCCAACCCTGTCAACACGACCGAGTCACATCTCAACATTGGGGTCAGTCCATTCGCCTCCCACTAAGGCGATCCGGGTTCGTTCCCGGCGGGATCAGTCGCTGAATTTTCGCATGTGCGAATCGTGCCGGACGATTTTCTCGGGAATCTCCTGTTTCTCCCGCCCTTTCATTCCGGTGCTGCTCCATTCTCACATCGTGTCACCCCTCGCCAGCGCTAAGGACCTCGATGTTGAGCACTGACCGAAGTCTCTCACTGACATCTCAACAGTAAGGTGGCTCAATATTGTACGTAGTTATGGTAACTGGAATCCACAGTCCACTGGATTAGAGAAATTTAAGGTCAAAGTTTACTGTGTGTGTCTGCATCTTGTATAAAAAGCTTTTATGGGCTCTTATATTTCTTTAAATTGCAAATGAATGCTTGTTATTTTTCTAGGATATACTTCTGACATTCTACTTCTAATTTATACGAGTATCTCCAAATAAATAACTTTGTGGGTTGGTTCCCATTTACGTAACTACATCTAATTGAACATAAAACCGGGTCTTCCCGAATGCATGTCCAACATGTCACCGTCGCACCACCTCACTTGGTAGTAAACACTGAACACTGGTCGTTTACACAAGAATTAACGTCTATGTTTTCCTACATACTGACTTGCAACTGCTCATAAGTGATAGTCTGCATAGCGACAATGGCGTCAGAAACGGTAATATTTCATTCCTTGTGAGGTCGCATAGGACAGCAACCAATCACAGCAAAGGATTTACTGAATGTCAGTCATATTTGCTTAAACTCAACAAATACACAAGAATTAAACAAAGTAAGAATAAGGAATTTCACTGTATTCTATACCTCACAGAAAATGCTGTTTGAATTTCTACGTGTTAGTTAATAAAAGCTCTTTTTTAGTACAGGCTAGAGAGCTACTTAAGTTACGAAGGTCAAATGATGACAGGTCTCTTCCAAATACACATCTGTTGTACGCGTTGAAATTACAGCTTATGTTTTCGGTGTTACATAAAGAAGTTAATGTCATACTATCCCGTTTCTGAAGTTATTGTGATGGTTATTGTTTTAAGCTTTAACTAGAGCTGGTATCACAGACTTGTTTGACATTTCTGTTTAAAATGAATTTTTACCGTAATATATATTTTTTTCAAGACAAGAAATTATGCGGGTTCGAATGATAAATCAATCAACACAAATTTCGATAGTTAAATAATTAGCAAAATTTATAGTACTTACAGTCTTGAAAAAAATTTGTCAACGTGGTGTGAACCATTTTAAACAAAACTACCAAACCGATTTCTGATATCTACTCTTGCGTATGCTTAAAATAATGATCGTGAACAAACCTTAAGAAACTTATGAACGTTCATGTGGCAAAGAATATAATTTTATATTTGCACGACAGTTGTGTTACTTTTATAGACATTTCTTAGGACTATATTTTCAACTTGTTAAAATATTTCAGCTCTTACAATCTTCCTAAAGTAAATATTTGTATGTTACAGGAACATACAAATACAAAAGTCAACTGACTTACACAATTCTAATAACTTACACTGAAATTATGTTTGGTGGGCATATGTTTAAAAGTTAAAAAACACAAAACAAAGCCCGTTTGATATTTTGTAAAATTTTTAATAAACAAAGAAAATTGTTATGATTTTGAGAATTTGTTTTTTGTTCAAACGAATTTTGTTTTGAATTTTTTAATATTTTAGCATATGTGTCATCATGAATAAAATCAACGTGAATTTTATAATTCGAGTAAGCCAGTTGGTTTTTGTTATATGTACGTTTCCGTAACATGCAAATGTTGGCATTGACATACCGCTATGGGAAGAATATGAAAGCTAAAAAAACACACGTAGAAATTGTAGTCGCAAGTACCTTCTACAAATACAAAATTATTCACTTTTGCCACTTGAACGCCCTTAAGGAGTATGTTTGCACGACAACCTTTAATTTAGAGAATTTTCTCCGCTACACGCATTCTTGAAGACGTATCAAAATTTTTGACAGTTTTCATTCTCTAACATCTTTTGGGAAAATAAGAAATAACACACTCTTCTTTATCTTCTAACAAATGTATGCTGATATGAAAGTAATTTGTTATCTAACAATATAAGTTGGTGTCGTAGACAAACATTTAGAGCATAAACAATCAAAAATGTTTTGGTACATTTTCAGAAATGCTTGTAGCAAAGAAGATACGATAAATTAAATATGGCCGTGCGCTCTCTCCTTTAAACCGAGCGAGGTAGCGCAAAAAAAATATTTTGGACATACATTCGGAAGGACCTGGTTCAATTCCCAACTTCGATCATTGTGAACTTGGTTTTCCGTTGTTTTCAAAAATCGCTCTAGACAAAAGCTGGAAAATTTCCTTAACAAAGGCCATGGTCGATTCATCTCTCCGTTCCTGCTGTGTACATTTGTGTGTAACTGTCTGTAACGACATTGCTGGAGATGAGACGAAAAGCCGAATAAAAAAATAATTGTATCTAGTTCATGAATTTCTAAGTTCGTATTGCACTTTTTATTTCGTTAATTAAATGAAAAATGACATGACTGGTATGGAAAATACTGGCAAACGCCACTTGCATACACTTTGTAGTTATTAAAGTACGCCATGCATTGAAAATGAGGTCTACTATGCTTGGTAGCCAGGGGCGTCATTTGGGGCCACAGCCCCCCCCCCCCCCCGGGATTTATAATTTTATGTGTATAAATATATTTTTTGTATTATTAAATTTAAATAATGCTAACTTAAGCACATAAAACTTAAGTGTTATTATTAAAGTATCTAATTTATACATGCTTAGTTAATAAAAAAGGTACAACAAGGTCACTGTCGCCTGACAAAGAAATCTTGCCCCCCCCCCCCTAGAAAAACCTGAAATGACCCCCCTGGGTAGCACCCTGGAAATAAACCTACCATGTTTTGTGGATTACCTACCTGTCAGTCCACTACCAGCGTTTAGTTTCGACTTATGTACTGTCAACGATTTCTCGAAAACGGTACATTTAAGTGTTCCGACACAACATTTCATCAACATAGAAGTGCTTATTTATGAACCCTTTACGTAAAATCTCTTATAACTGTTTGTTAGCAAGTTTCATGCAAACACAGGTTGGCGACTCCCACTTTCCCAATGAAAGTGGATATTGTAACCAACTAATTTTCCCGTAGTGAATGATCTTCATTAAACAACACACAATTAGCTTATTAGTCGCTTAATCGCTAGTGGCTTATAGAATATTTACCTTAAAGCATTTCAATATTCTATTCTTTTCGGTTCGCACACCTAACTCCTCAATTTATTTTGAAAAAATATTACTCACTTTATCGTTTTTTATTTTCCCGGGAAATGGCCTACATATGTTTATTTTTTCAGTGTTTTTCTGGCTTATATTGGTTATACAGCGTGTAAGGAAGTTCTACACACAAACTGGTGTTATATCCTGTAAATGTTATATATATATATATATATATATATATATATATATATATATATATATATATATATATATATATATATATATATATATATATATGTGTATATATATATATATATATGTGTGCGTGTGTGTGTGTGTGTGGTGTGTGTGTGTGTGCGTGTGTTCAAATTCTCAGCCAGAGTAAATATTAAGGGTAGTATGAACCCTGAAAAACGATATAAAATAGTTTTATGTACAAAATACCGGAAAAGTAATTAAGTAAATTTACGATTATGTGGACAATGATAACTGGAAGTGTTGTGGCGCCAGAAATTTTATTTTTTAACAATTTAACCACACAGAAAAAAATCCTCTTGTTGAAATTGCCATTAATACACCATTCAATATAATCATTGCTTCCAAGAAAACGCAACATGTGAAGCAGTTCTCTAATAGCATATCCCAAAAATCCAGCCAAGTAGGCCTTATGCTAAAATAATAAGTTTCAACGTTATAAATTTGACAATAACCTAGTTTTTCTGACTTTATTCTTTCCGTTTTTTTTTTTCAATTCAAAAGTTGTGAGTTTTTTAAGGAAAATGAATAAATTGAATGACTAAACTATCAATAATGTATCCTGAAAGATAAGCGTTTTTGAAAAGGGTTTGTTTCTGAATGCCACAAACAAGACGTCAATATGTAACGGTACTGCAACCACTGCTTAATGTTTCCGGAATCTCTAACCTTGTTGCAAATACACGTTAATGTCGCTTGCCGAAACAAGAACAACATGCGTGTTCTACGTTTGTAATTATCGTATCGTACGCACATTTAGTGTTGTTGAAGTTTTAAGAGTATGATCTACTAAAGAGATTAACTATGTTATGGGTTCCAGGAAATTGTTACCAACCCACCTAACAATAAAGTTAATACAAAGTATTCATAAGAAATAAATTGTTGGAACCTGCTGGAAGACATTGCACGATCAAACAAAACTTACCAGTAGCTGGAGATGTACTAGACAGCCAGTCGTTCCAATACATTGCTTCTAGCCTCGTATCCACACTGTCAGAATCAAGTGTAGGCAAAATGGTGGAAAAGTTAAAAATTAGATCGTCCATTTTCTGGAAGAAAAAAAAACAAGTCGAATCATTTTTCAGTTTTGATAGCTAGTTAATTTACATAGAAAATTAACAATAATGATTCAAAGGAAACCATAGAATAAAATTGGTCAAACATGATTTGAGCAAAACTCTTCAGATGTAAATTACCGCCACAAGTTTATTTAAATCTCATAGTTCATACTTTATTTCAATTCACTTATTTAGACGGCATAACCTTATTGCAAAAGCTTAATATTATATTTAGTAACATTTTGGAGGATAGTGATTGTTTGAATTGTTGTAAAACCGGTTTGTATTGCGTCTTCTCACTGGTACTGCAATTTTTATTTTATAATATTAACTGGCAGAGATAATTTACTGTGAGAAGTTTGCGTTGTTTATTAATTTTATGTTGTAAATACTTATAAAGTGCAGTATACAAATATCTTGTAAATTGTTAATCTAATTTGCAGACTTGTTCCGTGTTCAGATGATAAGTAATTGAAAAGGTGGTAATGATAAGTTGTCCTAGTGTACTGTTCAGGTAATTTAACATGTATCATATTATTTTATTTTTCCAAAATACTAATGTCCATGTTAATTACCGACAACGTGACTCATTACGTGATGGTTCCTATCTAGAGAGCGCATGTGATGTTAGCACCATTCTGGCAAACAGATCCGTGTACATAAAACAGTAACAGGAATAAAATGTAGTCGTGGGTTTTCCTAGAACATGCATAACGGCAGGTAACTCTCCATCTTTGCATGGCAAACTAAAATTCTACCAAAATATGGTGGAAAACATTTAGCCGAAACTTGCGGTGCTTCTAGCTACGTAGATTAATATATGTAAAGATTATTTCGATGTCTTGCGAAATCAAACAAACTGTGTGCATTTACGACTGAGGACGAATATTAATTCATGAAGTATTAAACACAAAGCCAATAAATTATGACGTGGACTAATGCACATATAAAAATACAACACTACACTTCTTTGTTTTTAAGTATTGACAAACCAGCTTAAACTATTTCACTTACAGAGTATTCGAAAAGTTTGATGTAAACCAATCTAACTAAACTCAAAGAGTGCCAGGCAGCCCAATGTATCAGTTAAAACATTTAGTTTATTAAACTAGTTACTTAGAAATACCATAGACGAAAAATAATACATTCTTCGCCCTGAAAGTACAAGTTGTATAACATTCTAAACAAAAAATTCATTCATTAGTAACACAATGAAAAAAAAAAAATATGATCCTCCACGTGTCCTTTGAGAATTTCTATATTTGGTATCTTCGAAAATGGTGGGTAAATAACAATAAATACATTTAAAAGTAATTAATTTGGTTGTTTTAAACTTTTATGTTCTCAAAATAATATTTTTAAATAATGTGTGTTTTTCATGTCGTATTTTCTTTCAAATTTACTAGCCTGCGATATTAAACAGAATACAAATCAACCCTTGGACAATGGATTGTTTAAATAAAGACTGAGCCTGAAATCGTTCCAGTGGTGTCCTAAATTTGACGAAAACGTTATTTACGTGTGTCATTTCTCTTTCAAACATCCTGTACATATAACAATACACTGTTGGTCTAGTTATCGCTAAATATGCCATTAAAATAAGTGTTTGGATGATAACTTGCTAAACAATAAATTTTGTTTAGACTATTTAGCAGTTCTGGAACTATGACAAAAGACACTTTTATGCATAGCTTGCCAGCTAAAAATGTTTTGCTAATATTAAACACCATACTTCTTCACATGCAATACTTAGACAATTAAATAAAAATGTCGTTAAATTTTGTTTCAATCGTTTATGGTTTCTGGGACATAACATGGCACCAAATATTTTTAATGACCCCCGTTTTAAATACTAAGCACCAGAAATGAACAATATACATTAACTTCAGTCATAATATACGTGTACCAAAAGTTATGAATTTCGGTAAACTTGCTCAAAAGTTTACTGGGTTTTGTACACACACGAACAGACACTAAAACCATCTCGCAAGACTTTATTTCCTTTCGAGAGTAGGATAAAACTGACACAAGCTGGAGAGGAAAATGATTTCTAAATTTCGTTGTTGTATTTTCAGTTTACGAGTCTCCGAGAATTGGCGTGTAACGAGTCTTCTGCGATTCGTCCAAATCGCTGAATACATTTCAGCAGAGAAGCGCCTTCAGATGAGCAGAAATTCGTGTGAATATTAGAGCGAAGACAACATCTCTGAAGTGTCGAACCATAACGAGAGGTATTACAAAACGTCGTAAGGAAACTGACTATTATAATATTCATATTAAGCGGGACTCTAAACAAGTTGTGGTAGAATATTACCGTATGCCGTAAAAATGCTTGCACGTAACATAAAACACAATGAATTATTTTTTCTGCAAGAGTGGGTGGTATAGAACCATTCGATCTTTGATTAGTCAAAACGAAAAGAAGTTTTGTTTACCGACCTTTCATTTTGATGAACATACTTCTGTCTTTATACTATATATATATATATATATATATATATATATATATATATATATATATATATATATATATACCTGTTTTCGTAAATGTACGTCTATAAATTGGTATATTTTCTTGACGTTCCGCTTAAGGAATTACCATGAATCTGGTTTTACTGGCATTTATTGTTAGTCCAGTCTCTTTTCCAGCCTCTACTACTGCTCCATCTTTCCGACGTTTAGGCTTTCAAGATTTTCTTCCGGCAGTTAGATGTCGTTTGCAAATCCTACGTTGTTAATGAGTCGTTCGTTCTTTTTTTCCCCTTGCCGCCTTATCTAATTAGACTATTAGAGATAATTTGACAATTTCTTCCGAATATATGTTAGACATCAAAAGATAAAGCAAACATACCTCTTTTTATTATTACACATACTGTATGTACCCTTATAGACTGTTCTTGAACTAGAATTGTTACATGATTATTTCGATATTTCTTGTTTCGTCCTTTTTCTTCTCTTCCCAAAATCTCTTCATTCTTTAACTGTGTCCCTGTTTCCTTTGTTCTGTCCAAATTTCTGCGGTTTTCTTCCGTTCTTTTACTTAAAATTTTATGCTCATAGTTTTGTTTTCACGTTTCTATTTTCTTTACATGTTATCTGATGGACCTATTTTCATTACATTTGTCTGAAATGGACTTTAATAATGTGGATATTCTACACATACAAACATGTACTACTATTTTAGGAGTACATCGCAAAATTTGCAGCCGCGTTGCGCTTTGATGCGACATAATGGAAATAAATACGCATTCACTGTATCTCTTGTACGTTGCAGTTGGGAGACGATACTGCCACCTGGAAAGGGCCACGTCCATTGCGTCTGCTGCAGGTGTAGTGTAACTATTTAATTCTAACAGCAACTAAGAGGTACAAGTAATGACCAGTGTTTTTTTTTTCTTTGCGCTGTCGGTGCGAGTAACATGTACCTAAATAGGTGTTAACTTAGCCCTTTGCAAGGTTACTTTGACCAACTAAAAATATTACTTTTAGGGTGTTTAGGTAAATGCACATATAAAAGGAGCAGAGAGTTAAAAAAAAAACATTATTTATCCATATAGTTA
>PNEQ01075657.1:46808-56820 GCA_003012365.1 Medauroidea extradentata
TATATATATATATATATATATATATATATATATATATATATATATATATATTAAGATGTTGTACTACCACTGGTCGAGAAAAAATATGACTGGAGTTTGGCACAGAATTTCCGAATAAAAAGTTTGTTTATTTTGCCTCGGGTATATAAGTCTCTGGACGACTGTGCAGGAACCAACTCGCTTTCAACTGAAGAATGTATAGGAAAGTAAGAGACTACTAAAGTTTACTTGTCTAAAGCGCAAACCCTTCAATGTCGTAACTTATTATGATCAATTAGTGTACATTCTCAAACCTCGTGAAAATTTTCTGCCAACTCTTTAAAAAGATTCAGACATGTGCAATACGCTTTTATCTTGAATATCGCGTAGTTAAACGATAAGAGACGCCGGTAGGTGTTTCATTAGTACATCTATCGGCGAGAAGACAGAGCGATAGTTCAGTGACTTGGGGCCTATAAAGGCTGTGATGAGATGTTATGCGCGTGTGTATGTCGCCCTTACTGCTGCCACACTTCTAGGCCTCGAAATCGTAAAATACGTCCACCGAGGTAAGCACCGTAAAGGCATGGGCCGAATTTGTCGGCTTCTGCGAGGGTTATTATTTTTAACGGAGAGAAGGGCCGATTTCGTAAAACTGCTGCGTAACTCTGTTCCAAATTTGGTTTACTACGTAATATTTTTTTTCTACACAGACGGCATAAAAATTAAGGTAGTTTATCAGTTAAAAGGAACGTTCGATTACTAACTAGTAATCTACCATGAAGTTGTATTTCGTCTCGACAAAGTCAGAGTACATAGTAAAACTAATGTTGCAGAGTGATTCCACGATATCGGCTCCAGTTTATGTTTGAAAAAATAACTATCGTCAAAAATGTGAAATTCAGGCGCAAGCCCTTAAGAACGAACTTGACCTTGGTGTAGACAAATCTCTGCGACTACAAAGTTATACAGCAGAATTGCTGGCGCGTTCACGCAAGATGTACTGAACGAAGTCACATCGGACATCGTTTATTGCGCCGGCCATGTGGCGAGTGCTGTGTGTTATCTGGGTTGAGAACTGGCACGCAGCAGGCATTGACGTCAGTGCGTGGCGATATAGCTTCTGGGTGTCTTCACGTAAACTGTTCAGTCCCTATGCTCCTGCCTATGTTTATTACTTTACAAGCAAATGATGTCATATAAGGTCAAAAAAATCTCTAATGTGCATGGTTGTCACCAGGATTTAGTCAAACAGTACATATAAATAAAAAAACTAAAAATATACATAAATGCAGCAAAATATTTTATGATATGTTTTACAAAAGAACTACAGTTCACTTTACAATTTTAAGAACCACAATTGCAATACTATCATACCAACTCGTAAGAGCTTTATAATTCTTGTGTAAATACAAACGGGATAGAATTATTCTTAGTGACATATTCTTAGTTTTATGTGGCATTTTCTTCTAGTGATGGAAGTTTTCGTGGTCGGGCTATGTTCCTCCTGGATTCAACTGTTTCTCAGGTTGGAGATTTTTTCTCGCCTAGAAATTAATTCCGTGTCCAAAAATGGGTCTTGTGTCGTTCTTTCATCACGTCTCTGCGAAAAGCTACGAGAAATGTAAAAAATTGAATTAGGATGTTTGTGTGTTCCATTACACATAGTATAACTTCGAACTTTCCTCTTAGATATACACAGAACACTATTTTTTTTTACTTATACCACTTTACCCAAACACCACAGAAATATGCGTACAATGTGTTCGCTGAATTCCCACGTTGCATTAATTTTCTTTGTAAAAAACTGAATTTCAAGGTGACTCAATATTTCCGTTGTCTGGCAGCAAGATATCTCCGTCAATAGTTACCGAGCCAAATAAATTATTTGTGTTTGTTGACAGCGCAATAATTTGTGCTTTGAAACGTCCGATACCTTCGTACATTTATACACTGTCAAACTAATAGGAATAAGCTGACGCGTTGCCCGTCTAAGATCATTGTGACGTTCCTGTACGACAGTAAAAGAATCCATTATGCGAGCGAGAAGTTCGTCTCGTGTAATAACATTATTTCTGTTAACTTCAAACTACAACCAATTAGGAAATGCGGTATTGATATGCTCCCTTACCTCGTGCCAATAATGTGGAGGGGCTCCATAATGATGGATGTACATAACACAATGTGAAACCAAAGGAACATCCTCGAGAGTTCAGGTAATGTACACTATAAAAATTGCAAGTGCCTTGTCCTATTCATACGATCGTCGAAAACAATGGGACCTATTAGCCGGTCATCCAACATACCGCCCCACACATTAATTGAGAAACGTTCTTAAAAAGTTGTGTCTACAGTAACAAGCGATTTGACATGCATTGAGGTCGATGATGGAATCTTTGAGAACTTATTGTGAAAGAATTGGCAATGGACCGAAAATGACATGGGTAAATATTATAATATTGTTATTACAGCTACGAAAAATAATATTAGTGTGTTATTCATTATGTATTACAATTTACTTGCAACAGAAACAAGGCACATAACTGCAATTAAAATGACAGTAATTTTAGAGCGTATCAATGTTTACATTAAAATGGGGCTATCTTGACCACCGTCTCATATTGTCCACATGTTCATGAGAACATTTTGAATCACAATGACCAGTGCTATCATCTCCCAGAATATTGCCGTTTCTTCCTGGGACATCCTGTATTTGCAAGAGTTAGTGTTTCTTTGCAGACATACATTGTGACTACTTTAACAGTAATGAAAAATTTTTAACTTTCATAGTTTTTGTATAATGGGAAATTTCATTAGTACAAATTTGCATAAAACAGTTTTATACTAGAAGTGAAATCCAACTTAGAGAATTAAAATAATTCACACTGGAAAATAGTACCACGGGCTATCAAGGTAATTGTACCACATCGCAATTTTTTGTTTTTAAAAAAAATTCTGAGTTTTAAATTTTAAAAACGCCATTTTTCTGCAATTATTTTTAATACAAAAAAGGGACTGTTTTGTACATAACTTATAAGTCAGTTTATTTTCCTTTCTAGTCTAAAACCATTATATGCTAATTTAGACTTTTACATGACATTATACAAAGATAAAAAGGTCTCATTACTGTAATAAATAGTCTCAATTTATGTCCACAAAAATAATCATATCTTGTACAAACATGAATATTATTATAACAATTTAAACTTTTGGCGAACTGCCCCCCCCCCTAGGAAACAATCTTTATGCTGAGCAAAATTGATTTCTTTGCTATGAAAATGAAAATAAAATTGTTCAACTGAAACATTTTGAAGAAAAAATATAGTAATACAAATAATTTACCTTGGTATTTATTTACTGCAAAGAAATATATCTTTACGGCAAGGGGCCGCGATTAGTTAGAGCACTCGCCTCCTACTACCGTTTCGATTCCCGGCGAGGTCGAGACCAATTTACCGTTGCGGACCCTGCTGTTGGCTTGTGGGATTTTTATGGGTTCTTACGTTTTCTTCGTTCTTTGCAAGTGAACATTCCTCATTGTAGTTCCTCATTTCATTTCAGGGTATAAGAGGTAATTTCAATATTAAAGATGGATAGCACATGGCTTGGAACTCAGCACCAATCAACAACCAAGGTACCACAGACATTACAAATTAATTATAAAGGTTCAGTCCCAAGAGAGCTATATGGACTAGACAAGGCACGCCAGGTGAAATGCGTCCATGTATAAATGAGTACTTTGTAACTCCCCAACATGTGACTGTGGAGCTCAACTACAGACTGTTGAACACATAATGAAGAATTGAGGAAGTATCATTGATCGTTTCAATATGTAATTGGTGCGATATCCTTAGCTATAACCTGGATACATACTATAGATGTATAAATACGAGACAAGACTCCAAAGCTAATAAAGAATACATTATTGTTCTTCTGAAAGTACTTTAAGTGCTATTGTTGTGCCATACAATAATTAAAGTAAAGTTAGGCAGACTCATACGGGTGCCCAAATCATAAATCTGTCAAATCTAGAATGTGATATCCTATTTTCGGTTAAAATCCCCGACTCCTCCAATTCCCAAATACGCAATGCTAAACATCCTCATAGAATTTACGTCGACATGAAGAAAATTACTTTACTGTGCAAACATCACACGGGCGGGACCGAGAGCGAGGTGGTGCAATGGTTACATGTTGGACTAGCACTCGGAAGGATCCGGGTTCGATTCCCGGCACTGGCCATCTTGAATTTCGTTTTCCACGGTTTCCTGAAATCGCTCCAGGCGAATGATGATATGAGTCCTTAAGAGTGTGTGGTATGTAAATAAATGCTAAAAACACCAACTGAAATACACAAGTTTATAAAAGTCAGTAGGGAAAAACTACAAACCAACACTCCAAGATAACGACATTATCCGAATTTATGGGCAGACATTAACCCAGAATGTTGCATTTGTTAAGCGTGATCTCTTGCACCGCAATTAAATGTACGAAATTTCAGCATCGCAGATTGTTCTTCAGCAATACTTCACTCGGAAAAAAAAATTGTCACAAAGTTGTCAAAAAGTATTGACAAGAATTGTTGGATATTTTTGTTGACAAACTAGCTTCGTAAAACCGTCAATAACAAACTGATACTTTGGAATCCTCTATCGGGCGAATGAGAGCCAGCTAACAAAATCATTTCCGGACTAAATAATCGACAATAGCGAGGATTACATAAATAAATACGAGCTAGAAAAAAATTACATCAAGCTAACGCAAACACCAGATAAAATCCATTCTGACAATAAAATACGACATTGAGAAGGCTTTTACGGGAGAAGAAGTAAGAAATCGCTAACAACACAAGACAGAAGAACACGGCGAGAAGATGAAGCAGTAATGGAAGAAACAACAATGAAGAAAGAAGAGGTCAATACGAATCTTTAAGTTTTTACTTTTCAGCGGCATTAATTTTAACGCCTAAACAAGAGCAGATATCAAAATAGTGTTTGTCAGTTTTGTTTAAAATCGTCTTCTCCACGTTGGCTGATTTTTCTCAGGACAGTAAGTACAACGGTTTTAACTATTTGTGTAATCAACGAAATTCTTGTTGATTGACTTTCTTATCGAAACCGTATAATTTCTTGTTTTGGAAAAAACAGCTATCAAGGCAAAAAAAATAATTTTAAACAATAGTGCAAAACATATTTTTGAGATCTGCTCCCGTTTAAGTTAAAAATAAAAATTATCGAAAAATCAGAAGAAACATAGGTCATTCCTTTCTGTAAGTGAAGTTATTTGTAACCGTCAGTAGTGAATTCGCTGTTGAAGAGATACAGTGCTCAGTTGTGAATAGCTGTAGGAGCAGTTGCACTCACCTGTCAGAGACAGAGAAGCAGGACAGCGGCAGACTCCGACAGCTCGCAGACTCCGACCAGAACTGATCTGAACAGCGGCCACGCGCCGGCATCGTTATCTTCTCGGCACCTCTCCGGGGACGTTCCCAGCCAGCCGGCACGCGAGCCGGCATTATCAACCCCAGCGTCCGTCACCACCACCACCTACACCAACCCTTATGACGGATACACAATAGCGCGACGCGAAGTGCAACATGCGACCACACACTTTACGGACGTGAAATGACGTGGCGGCGTATTTGATGCGGATGAACTCCGTCGCTTATTGGCTGACTGAGGCTCTTGATACTAGCCCCACATATCTGTTTGGCTCCTGCATGTTACGGCAGTTTTCATATTGGACTGGTTGCCGGCTAGCGGTGCAGCCTCCTTATTCTAATTGGCGGCAGGCGTTTCCGTCATGTTACTGGCTAGCGAAGCCATTTTGCTGGCACGTGTGGCTGAGTTCGCTGTCCTACCTTCTGTATTCCTAAATATTCTGTGGTGTGACACTAACATTTCTCGTTATTTCGTACGATAGTTCGTATGCCGCGCGACAAATACTAAAAATATATATTACATGTGCATACTACTTCGCCGCTACACACTGTTATACACTTTACTTCGTAACGTTCACGGGCGTAACTAGGAGGAAGTCTAAATGATAGTAAGAGAAAATATATGTTCTAAACTATTTTAGTTAATATCACAGTAGAATGCCTAAGGTGAAATTCGATAGAGAGGAGAGAGAGAATAGAGAGCGACAGAGAAGTTTGAAGGAAACAGGAGACGGGACTCGCCCAGCACTGAAATCACGACCGATCGCCGCCCAGGGAGATGTGCTATATCCTGGTCGCTGCTCGCTTGCCGACTCCGTGTTCCTCGGGTTCGGAGCCCTGTCCACACTTCTCAACCCATCCCCCCCGCCCGTATGTTATTTCATATCTGTACGGTGATTGGAGGAATAGGAGGTTCATGAGTGAAGTCCCGCTTTGACTGCTGATGTCGAGGCGCTTATTTGTAGGTTGCACAGTGGTAGAACACAACAAGGTATAATCTTGCGCCATTGTACAAAATACGTATATGAGGCCCAAGGCGGTGCTCCACTGTGCTATTTCCTGGCTTCGAATGCGGCTGTCGTGTTGCGCAAGACTGCGACACTCAGCTACATTTATAACATTACTAACCTCGTTTACGACAGCCATAGACGTTTGCAGTATTTCCATTTTTCCTTCGTTTATTTCTAACATATATTAAATAGCCAATAGCATTTCCCAAAATACTAAAATTAAGACGCAATGGCAAGTTTTGTTAAAATATTTGTTTCATAATAACAAATAAAACTCTCACAAAATAAATGCAATTTACTACCAACTCATCAGTTTTACCAACGTTTATACACAAAAAAATTCCGTTTATCAGCTTCGCGCGTAAGCCGTTTTTGTCGCGCAGACATCACATAAGCCTCGACGACGCTGACTGGCAGTCAATCTGTTCGCACTACTAACACGTAAGGCTGTGGGCTTGGTTACCCCTCTGCCTATTGGCTGATTTGAACTGCGCGCCCAGCGTTCTGCACAAGTGCAAGTAGTGGACCAGCACTGTTATTTTTTTTATCTAAGTTTCCAAGTCAAAGAAATTAACCTAAGCTGACATAAACTAACTGTCACAGACTGGGAACTGAGGGAAAAGGAAACTTGCCTGGAACGGACGTGCAGAGAAGTATGAACGAAACTGAATTACAGCCAATAGGGAGAAAGCAAATTCAGAGCCGTATTACTACTGTCGATCTAAGTCGAACATATCAATTCCTACAGCGCTACTCGTCCTCGAGCACTAAAAGAAATGTGTTGTAGTTAACATACTTATGTTAATATACCTGTACATCAGAGGCATAAGACACCATGTCCACTTTTTATCAAAAGGCACTGTTTACCGTAAACATGGTCACAGCTTAAATTACTTTTCAGTAGCATACAACACAAAGTCAGTGCTTTCCCGAAAAACTTTGTTTTTAGGCACTAAACAGCTGGATACACCAGTGAATCACACTCTTCAAACTGCTCTCCTGAAAAATATGAATTTTGTGACATAGTGTCTCATGCCTCCGAGGTACAGACATGGACCACAGACCTGTGTGGCTGTCAGTTTTATCTGGATTATTCCTACAACAGTTTATTCTGAGTGGCGTAACAACTGGGAGGAGCAGGCTATATCCCCCCATCACCCTAATAGTTGGAGAGGGTGCCAAAATAATAGTCAAAGGCTGCCCGAACCTATCTTAACAGATGTGTTTAAATGCATTATTCATACGTCTTCGCGGTTTTTAGCTAATATGAAACATATAAGTTTTACTATCGTTATAGTGATATTAAAATTGTGTGAAACCAGTTCGTATTCCTTAGTTGGATAAAATGGGATTGCCCCCTTCGTTCCCACCTTAAATATGAGCGCTTGTTTTGGCACTGCAAATGACATCTTTTTGTACAGTAACATATTGTTTCTTCTACAGAACAGGTTGCTGTAAGAATTCTCTTAGTACCGACCACCAAAATAGACGTTTGTTCGTATTTCATCAGGATAGTGGTAACTACAATCAATACGTTTCTTTAATTGTGGAGACAGGAGTTCTGCCGCTCTCGAGGAAAACACTACTCGATTTACCGGGGTTCGAACCAGCGAGAGATGCTTCAAGCTTCAACCGTGCTCTTCAAGAGCAGTACTGTTCACTTGAAAACTTTCTGAGGAAGAACAGAGAATTTCCATGTCATTCTTCCTGCCGCAAACTATATGCCTAATCGTGCGTTTGAAAGGTACTGCACTTGAAGGGGCGAAAGAATTATTGGACCTTAGACGGTCAACTCTACAGGATTTTTCTTGCAGTGGTGTATTTGAAGGATAGTCTGAATTGCTGTCTTCTTTCATAATAAATACTAAACCGATAGCCCCAAATATAATATTTCGAAAAACCATCATCAATGTATTGAAGTTTGTATTGTTTCATCATATCGAGCGTTTAGAAGTAAAACTACCCAAGTCTTTTTTCTCCGAAATTGAGATATTGCAGCCAAGTACTGCGAGTATTACTCTCCATGTGTGGTAATAATACCCAGTTCGTGACACTTTTTCTCTCAAATAAGTACTCTTATATTCAACTTTGTAGAATGGTTTGGTTAATTATGGCTAAGATTTTCCGAAAGTTACTGAAACTGGACTTGGGTAGTTTTACTTCTAACCCCTCGATATTATAGTTTCGTTTTTTTTTTTTTCGTAAGAAAATACGTAATGAATAAATAATGATTGTATTTCACCTGTCGAGAATTACAGTATCGATTCCATACTAATGTCATATTTTGACAGTTTACATAATAATTTTAATTGGGTATATAGCTTTTAGTCCGTGAATTTTTAAGGTACTTTGAAATAAGAAGCACATTTACGATAACTTTTCGAGAACCTTTCCACCACTAGTAATTTAAATTGACATTTTGGCAATTTCTAATTGTCGTTTTCGAATGGCAATATGCCATGTTTATCCTTGTAATTAATTTTCTTACAAATGTGTTTATTAGTTTAAATAATTACAGTTGATGTAAAACATTCAAGATTTCCTACCATAACACACAATAACGGCCTTAGTAGCTTATACATATTGCAAAAAAAAAAGACAAACTCAAAAGAAACAGTTTGGTAACATAATTACATTAGTATGCTACAACTAGTTAAAAAACATACAATCAGTTTTGCAGCTACTTTTCTTTCATACAATTAACAAAAATGGTAACTAACATTTCGCTGTGAAACCATGTTGATTTTGAATTTTAAACAGAACTTGAACCCAGAAAGTACAGGAATTACCCTTGCTCAGAAAAACCTTTCAGATAATTGGGTAATGATTTACGTAGCAGCTACTGAAGTCCGTTATTTATAAAACTAGAAAATATTACATATTTTCTTTAAATAATAATGTTTTCACCGTTCAGTTGGGCTGAAATATCAACTAGAAATTCAATGCTGCAAGGGCATTAAATTTCTCTTACATCCGTACAGACGAAGTAGTTACTGTACAAGTGAGTGGCGAACTTAAGGGGCTCGCCTAGCTGCCATGAAAGTTGTGATGTTGAGGTTCAGGAGAATAGTTTTTTCACAGAAAATATTAGTCGTGAGATTGTGTGTTCGACACATAAAATATATTAAGGTACCTCACACTAAGGGTAAATGGTTTCAGTTCTATCAGTTTCTTAAGTAATTAGAAAATAGGGCCTTAACATTCCAAATTAGTGCCTTTTCCGGCTTGTGTAATGCCGTTATTTTTTGTTAGTTTTACTTAAAACCATTTAACCTTAGTAGATCTATCCTTTAGCTTTCGATCCCGTGACTGTTTGTACCTTGAAACAACTGGAAATTTAGAGGAAATCTTGTTCTTGTAATACGTATCCAGCGCAAATATGCAGCCAGTGTTGTGGAAAATTGAAGGATTCGCGAGACCGAGCCGAGAGGACAACAGAGAGAGAGCGAGAGACAACCTCCTCCCCAACAGGGGTTGACCCAATCCCGCTTTTGTGGGGGAAAACTCCACGTCCATGAGGTCGAACGGCCGCTAAGAAGGAAGGAGGGCTACTGGGATTAAGTGCAACCCCCCCCCCCCCCCC
>PNEQ01075658.1:0-48560 GCA_003012365.1 Medauroidea extradentata
AAAAATGAAATGAATATGATTGATGGTGGTGTTATATAATACTTGTCAAGACTTGTGTATTTTGCCTGCTCTAGGTTAATATTTCAAAAAAATAATAATATTGGTGATAGAGGCGAGAGTCCATATAATATAGCATACTCTATTAGCCCTTAAACACATGGTGGAGTCGAATCAGGTGAGTAAATAGGAAAACAAACATAGTGGCTTAAACCCCCTGGTGGTTATTCCTAGAACTAAATATAGTAATCGATTAATCGAAATAGTGGTTCCAGTCGATTATTTTTTGGCGGAAGAATTTAAAAGAATTAATATGGTGGGTTCAATGTAAACAAATGGCTGTTGAAATTTGGCGGGTAAATTACAAACGAGATGGCGGGGGTATAAATTATTCCAAGATGGTGGATGGATATAAAATTATTTTTTAGATTTTTTTTAATTTTTTAATTTTTTTTTATTTTTGAAATTTTGGAAATTTTTGGAAAATTTTGAAAGTGACATAATCCAAGATGGCGACCGGGAACAAGATGGCGGTGATGATGTAATCCAATATGGCGGCGGGTGACGTCATCCACGATGGTGGCCGTGACGTCATCCAATATGGCGGCCGCGCCTCCTCACCTCCTCTCCCTCAACCCTCTGCCCAGAACATACTAAACCTATCTACTCATGTTTAAAAAGAGGAAATTCATCAGAAATTGCAAAAGTGTTCAAACAACAGCAAACCCACTTTTTCCCCTTGATTTGTTTGGAATAAGTAATAACAACATTCTTGTTATTAGATAGTACACTTCAGTACGGCCACAAAGTATGCAGCGGTAGGAGCGAACAAATTTATTGGACAGGCGTTTTTATGGAGATATTTTTGTCCACACGACGCTACTCGAGAGAACGGTAGATCTTGTTTGTTTCCCATATCCCTTACCGCAGAGGAAAAATAGTAACAGCTGCTGCTAAGTAGCTGCTGTGCAGTCGTATTTACATGAAACAAAGATTCTTTGTCGTCATATTAAATATGGCTTAGTACGAGTCAGTGTTTTCCGATACGGAGCAGTTTCTGTAAACATTTTTTGTTGTAATGTCAGTATTTTCTCTTACTCTCTTCGTCTCTCTTTCTCTATACACACACCAACATCTTCATAGTTTCTTATCCCAATATTTCATAGAATCCTGGTTAAAAACACATTTCGAATCTTATTCGTAAACAACTTTCGCCAGTATTTATTTAGTGTTTATAGAGTCACAAATTTACTTGAAATTTTTTATTCACTTTGACAACACATGCAAAATATTCATTATCTTCGGAAAATTAAAGATGATTTATAAGTGTATTTATTAACGAAGCTGCTGCATGGTCCATTGATGATTATCTATAATCTTTCATATTACGAGCCACGATTCGAACTTAATTGATTGTAACACGTATAGGAACGTGGCCACCTTACTTTCCGACTACTTTTGTTTCGTGAATTATTAGCTCCCTTTTTTTAGTCTACTATCGATTTTCTCGCTGTATGTGCTCTTATCTAGTTGTCTAGTCAGTCCACACGCAACTCTTCCCCCTTCCCTCCTTTTTCTACCCGGGTTTATGTAGAACGTAATATATAGCGCTTGGAGCAAAATTAAACTAAAGACTTGTGAGTTATCTTTAAGGAATTGAGGTCAATATGTTTTTTTTACGTCTTCGCAATGTGTAGGGCATTAAAAATCACAGTAATGTATAACGTTCAGCCAATTTTAGTTTTGTTATGCACAGCCACGAGAGTTAAAATATTAAGTTGGAGAAGGGACAGTATTTGGCGCAGTGGCTAGGATGCTAGCCTACCTCCTGGGTTTGTTCTATTTTCGGCGGGTCGACCAGATATTTCGAAAGTGGAAATCTACCGGGTGATACTGCTGGGCCGCGGGTTATCTCGTGGATTTCCCGTTTTCCCCTCCCCTTCATTCCGGCGCTGCTCCATACTCGCCTCATGTCACCGCTCACCAACGCTGAAATGAGATAGACAGACGCCGGTTGTGCGCCTTGAGCTTACAGGCGGCGAGCAGGTGGTGAGCCTGCTAGAGTAAGTCTTAAGGTTGGTTCACAATTAAAAAACGTAAACACAGGACATATAAGGCTTAACATAACAGAAGAATCTGTGCACGACGAGACGCCTTGTGCAAAATTAATTCAGAATTGGATTCTTACTGTAATGTTTAGCATGACATTTTTTCGAAGAATCTCAAATATTCGTCGCTGTAGAGAAGACAACCGAAGGCCATTGAAACATATTTGAAGTGGAATCGTATTTGGAAACTATACGAAATACAGAGACAAAGTCCCAATAAACTGCACAGTGTAAAACATAATTTACAATATAGAATCATAGTTTCTAACATTAAAACTTCTTGTTCTAGCTTTGTTTTATTCTTGCGTATTTTTTGGAGGTTAAACCAACATGGCGGACGCCATCCACAAACTCCTTTGCTGTGATTGGCTGGTGTCTTATTAGTACGCACAAGAAATGAAATAATACCATTCCTTACGTCAGCATATCTATGCACTCGACCACTTCTTTTTGCAGTTGTAAACTGGTAGGTAATAATTCATAGATGCTAGTTCTTGTGCTAACGATTTATGTTCTACGCTTACTGCTATGTTATAAATTGTGAACCCACCTTTAGAGCCCGCGTGCTTCTAATGCGTGTGCGAGGCTGCCACACATTTTCCTCACCGCCTTCACAAGCCACTCGCCTACTTCTCCCTGCGAGAGGGGGATGACGTTGACTGGCAAGATTTACGAGGCGGCGAGAAGCAATTTAGCTTACACATAAAAAATCGAAAGGAAGGAGCCCAAAATTAATTTCGCTTCTGGGGCCGAATTAAAAAGGTTTCACGCCGGAAAATCAATAGTTATCTGTAAAAACTCGTGTAAATGCTGTTCAGGATAAACTGAGCACTGCTTTCAATATTCTGTGAGCCATTATGACTCCGTATTTACTAATTTATATACGAAAACTTCTATGTAACAAAAAGTTAGTGTAAACATTTCATAACTCTCAAAACTTTACTTCTGTAGCCCTATATATATATACACACATGTAATTTTTTTAAAATTATTATAAGAGTTGGGAAGTGCTCAGTTTAAAGTTAAACACCTTTATCTGCATATGTTCGTATATTTATAACTGTAACTGAAGTTTTTCTGTACTGGTCACATACAGGATACCATTATCATCGCGTGTTAGGTAACTATGGTTTACATGCGTAGCTGTCAGCATCGCCTTTATTTTGACACCATATTTTTGTCTCACGTTTCTTCTTACGCTGGCCAGTACAATTTATACGATCACTGTTAAAAGCTAATAACTTTGGTAAACGTATATTAAATTCTAATGTGACCATTACAATCCTGTATGGTGTCCAGTTTTGTTTATTATAAGTCTGAAGTTAATATACATACTACAAATTATTACAGGCCAATTTTTGGGCCGATGCAACAAATCTGTGTAAGGAATTTGCATTAGTACGTATGTTCCTCAGTTTATTGAATCGTGTTAGTTTTGCCTAGCATATCAACAACAAAGAAGAGTAATTTAACAACGTTGTACGACGACAAAGTTTTTAAATATTAAATTTGATTGTGATCTGACCAATATTTCTCAAACGACATGTATGAAAGTTTTATTTAGTAACGTCGTGAAATCTTCTTAATGGGGGCGACATACATTACTAAACACGGCACGAACATATAACAGTGAAGTTTGATTCAAGTAAGAAAAAGTGTTCCTCAGATTTCTCGTGTCGTCAAGAAAGTCCAAAGGGTCATTATTCACTATTTTAAAAACTGAACACTGCTTGGACAAAATAGGTAAAATTCAAGTCACCTCACTAAGCACTGTATGCGTACCTAGTTCGATGAAATTCTGCCGAGGGGGAGGGGGGTGGTTACTCAGATGTCTCACATGATCAAAACATGTTTAAATGACAACCATTTAGAAAATTTCAAAAAGAAATGAACAAAATACATAAAAGTAATGTCGCCTCTCTGGAGCACTACAAAGTGATTGTATAAGAACAACTCAATTTTGAATGAATATAATATATATAAAAAACGATGTTGGTTGACCAGTGAAATGAACCATGTAACTTTATTTTTACCTCATCGTCATGAATGTTCAATGTGACCACCACAATCAGCACAAACGACATCTATGTGATACTCAGACTCGTTTCACACTCTTGTCAGCATATCGGGTGTTATGGTCGTTGTGTGGTGATGAGGCATTTGATACTTTAATGTAAAGTGAACTGTCTGAAGCTTCCTATGTTTGCTGAACGATGGCACTATCAGCGTCTGTCGTCTCACTGCGAGCTCTTGTCGAGTGTTAGTCCGCAAAATGATGGCGACGGAACAGTATAAGGCGTTCTGTGATATTGAATTTGCTAAATTTGAATCGGTTACGACCGTGGATTTCGTAGCAATTGCGAACCTCGTCTACACGATAGGTGGAGTATCTTACGTCGGTTTCTTTAGTTCGGAGAGAATGTTGAAAGGATTCAGCTAGCGTTCGTTCGCAGTCTAAGAAAATCAGATCGTCACGCCAGCCAAGAAATAAGAATTTTCCAATAGACAGTGTGGACGGTGTTGGGGAAGCGATTACTTTTTAAACCATCCAGATAACAGCTAGTGCAGGCTCTTACCGAACAAGATAAAGAACTGATATTTGGTTTTTGCGTGTATATCATTAATCAGAACGAGGTGACGATGCATTTTTATCTAAGTTAAGTTGTAGTGATCATGCGAACATTCCATACAAATTGTTAATTTGAACCAGCCCAATGTACTGATATGGGATCAGTACGAGCCGGAAAATTGCACGGATTCAATGACCCGCGTGCTGTTGTTTCACTGAGTAACAGCTAGTGAACAAATGGCCGGGGCTTGAGTACGCATAGGATAGTTGATTCTAGCCTACAGGTCATTGAATTCGCGAAATTTTCCGGCCCCTAGGTATCAGGAGAATCCCCATGAAACCAACGAACACGAGTGTGCTTCCACCAAAGTGAATGTGTTTTGCCCTTTACTTAAAGATACAGTTGCCTTTATTTTTCCAGGAGCCCACAGTTACTGAATATCCTTATTTGGACATGCTAACAGTGTAATTGTTTCCTCAGAAGGGGTAGTCACTTCATGTTCCAGCATTAACCCCTTGCGATATTTTTCTATGGGGGTACATAATGGATCATGTGTTTCTTTCATCATTGCCGGATAACAATTCCGACCTCAAAACGATAATTACGGAAGCCATTCGCATCGTGATAGCCGATACATGCTGGTAAGAGTATGAAACAAGCTTCAGTATTGCGATGTTTTAACTGATTCTCGTGGCGATAAAATTGAATATTTATGAAAGTAAGGTAAAAAAAATTGTATGGTTTCACAGTTTGAATCTTTTATGATTTTGGATATTATAGGCACACATATACACAAAAATACATGCATTCAGATACACAGACAGGAGAGTAATCTCATAGGATCAAGTTTTACTTAAGAAAGAAGGCTGAAAATGACAATCAAAATTAAAAAAAAAAAAATGTTATGTTAACTAACAGTAGTCGACAATCATGGCTGGATCTCATGTACCTTGGTACCATTCCTTCATGGTCCGTATATAATTATGGATGCTCAATACGTACAGATTTTAAGTCTTACGGGGAGCTTCGAGATCGTAGTCTATTTCTAATACGCGCGGTAGCTTTACAGTGATGCTCCGCACTCGTTAGAAGTACGTTTTCTTTTCGTAAATTAGCACGATGGGGCGCACGTGGTATAGCCTCCTTTAAAACTAATGTTCCCCAATACACTGCAATGCATCTGGAGTGTGTGGAATTCTGAAAACACGTTGTCACAACACCTGCAACAATTTTGAGGTTATTACATTCATTTCCCTTCAATTACCGGCAGTATACACAAGCAGTACAGCCAACTATTGTAGTAACTATTCCACAAATAATTCTGAACTGAAGGTAGTCTAGAAAAATCAAATTAGGCGTACTGGGATTTTCTACACCCGATATCAATCAGTGACTTAAATGTATTTCAACGAAGTGTATATGCTAATAATACCACAATCTTGCTTACGTTTTGTTAGTTTTGGTCTTTGTTTTTACGACACCACTTACTGTTAATCGAACCCGTGATTCAAACGGGGCAGTGATAGTGAGTGAGAGATTTTGGCCAGCGCTTAACATCGGGGTCTTCAGCGCTGGTGGGGGATTACATGACGTGAGTGTGGAGCAGCGCTGGAATGGGAAACGGGAGATCCTCGAAAAAAAAAAAAACCACCGACCAGCGGCATCGTTCAGGACGATTCCCACATGCGAAAATCCAGGGACCGACTCCGCCAGGAATCGAAACCTGATCGCCTCGGTGAAAGGCGAATGGTGGTGCAGTGATAGAGGTTAGCGATCGCGTTTTAATTAGCGTTTATCCAAAGTTGATTTATATTTCCAATAACTGTCCTTACAGGCCTGGACTTCCGTAATGCCAACTTTGGTCATGGCTAGGGCGCAGGTCGGGAAAGTGGCGCAGGTCGAGTGAAATAGATTAAATATGTCATGTGAAATATTTTATACGATACAGAATATAATGTGACAGATCATAAACTGGTATGCAGGATGTCCAGAAACAACCACATAGTAAGTAAGTAACACCAAGCGAATCCTGGGCCGTATTGAAGACGAAATTGTAAGTGGCAAAATGTTGTACGACATTTTACGTGCGCAATATGGCAACACGGCACAAAGAAAGCCACTTTTGCTCTCCACGTCCAGGTATTATCTTAACGTATGTTACGTCAAGTAAACGTAGAATCATGTTGGACTGCTCTGTATTTTAACCTGGACCAGTTATATGCAGGTCAGAACAGTATTGGTAATATAAATAACATATCTGTGGAGCGCATTTTATGAATGTAAAACACCATCGGATCATGTATTGCTATACATTTTTCGTTTCTAATTTAGCCCAGGATCCGCGTGGCGTTTAAGGCATATTATGCGGTTGTTTCTGGATAGCCTGCGTATGTATATACAGTGGCGGATCCAGCATTGGGAGAAGGGTGGGCCTATGCTTTAAAAAGTCTGTATACGTACTCCCCAAGTCAAAAGCGGGGGGTCAGGGGCTCCTGTCCGAGGAAAATTTTGATTTTAGAGATGCAAAATTGTGCTTTTTAAGGATTTTACACACAAAATATTTAATTACATAAGTAAGAAAATTTTAAATTAAATTATGTCTTAAATGTTTATAGTGCTAATAAATTTGAATTATAAAAAATTAAATAAAGAGAATAAATCTGACTTTAAAAGGGTGGGAGGGCGGGCCCCATTCCTCCCCCCTCCACGGCTAAATCCGCCCCTGTTAACACACACACGTATTCCATTAACTTTCAACATCGTATGACTTAAATGGTAAACACAAACATATTGACTGTACAGACAAAATAGTCTAAAAGTTGTTGTCATTGTTTCTTCACGGCATTTAGAAAACAGCATGTGCGTGACTCACTGGCTGCTATCAGAGTGTCTGAACTTGCTGATAAGATAACGAGAATACAGATTATGGTCTAAACAAGAGTAGGCGGGGGTCTATCAACAACGACTCTTCGCCATATACAAAACCAGGCTGACTTAAAAAACATATCCAGGTGGCGCTTTATCGCAAAGAACGAACATACAGCGCATTGTATGAATCAACATTATCTGTTCAACTTCGTCGTTAGACAGATGCTCTTCTAAATACATTCGTATTCGTTACTATTTACCAGAAGATTCCACAGTTTAATCTGGTTACATCAGCAGATCTATTTATTTTTGGGGTCATCAGTGTTCAGGTCAAGGTAAGCATAAAAGGCCGACGTTTTCTGAATCACTCATATTACCAAAACAAATAATACGTTTACTTTTCATTTGTCTAGGGTGATATTTAAATTTTCCGCTGTTTTAATTGGCTTCTCGTGTAGAATTAAACAATTGAATTATACTTATTGCTGTTTATGTTCTAATTTTAGTCGCATGAGGCCTAGGTTAAATATCTGGCTAAATAATAAATACTTTGGTTAGTAGCGAAGATCCAGAAAAAATGGTTCACCACAGGAAACCTACTGAGAGCGTCGTCAGGATTTGTATGTGGATCTGTGTGTATGTATGTGTATACACACACACTTAGTTTTTTTTTTCTTTTTTTGCTTTGGCAATGTTTAAAATGGCAATTCAGTAATTAGTAATTTAGCATGGTTCTATAGGACCACTGTCAAATATTTCAGAGTTAGCTAAAATTTAACCATAACTATTAAATATGCCATCGTATCAGTATTAATACTCTTAATCTAATCACGTTAAAACTTCTGCTGACTAGAAACTTCGACAGGTACAAATGATAGACTTCAATGCTTTCTACGGAATTATCCAAATATTTGCTCCAACAATGTTTTTCAAATGTCTGAATTCAAATAGTTCCCGCGTTTGTTTACGTCATAACCTGTGTTTCTTGTGACGACATAGTCTACCATTGCAGCGGAGAATGATATTTACTTTCATCACATTTATATGTATTCCGTTTGCTAATACGCGATTATTTATTACATCCCCACGATTTTTTACGTTTCTAGCCCGCAGCCGCATTCACCAACTGGTGGTGGGCGCGGATCGCTCGCAAGTACCAACTCATGGCTGTAACAACTAATTCTCTCCATCAACGCTAATGTAGCTCCAGTTACATAACCGCGACAAAAAAAAGGTTCATGAATGTGAAATGTGTTTCGTCGTTATGATATGAAATGGGGCTGTAGCGTCTCGTTACGCCTTTATGCCTGGGGAGCGGTGACTTCTGCTACTATTTGGTCAATGTTCGTATTTGCAAAGATACTTTTCTTCATGAGTTGAGTATGTGGAAGGGTAAGGCAAGACTCTTCGAGTAAGTGAGTGAAGAGATTTTTGTCATCTTCAGCGCTTGTGAGGGGTGACGTGATGTATGTAGCAGCACCGAAATGAAGAGGCGAGGGAAACGGGAGATCCCTGAGCAAACCCGCCGACCAGCGGCATCGTCCGGTATGATTCTCACATTCGAAAATCCGAGGACCTACCCCCGCCGGGAATCGAAAAGACTCATCGACAGCGAAGTAAAGAACCATCCCAGCATTCGCCAATAGCGATTTTAGGACATTATGGAAAACATAAATCAGGACAGCAGTGACCGAGAATTGAACAAGGGGTTATTTAATACAGTACACTCCATAAACCATAGGTTTCCAATGCAAAAGTTTTTCTTTAATACGAACGATCATAACCACATGTTTAAACATTCACAAGTTTTAATTTAGAGTTAAAATATTCTTCTACTGAATAAAATGAATGCTCTTTTGTAAGACGTTCCGTCGTATATTTAAATTTCTTTGGTTAGTTGTAACAAATATTTTTAATAGATTCCGGTAGCTAATTATACAATTATATGCAGGAATAATAAGCTCCCTTCTGGAAAATTTTCAAGATTATTGGTAAGTGACAATTATCAACATTGCTTGTATAATTTGAATGAACATTAGAATTCTTAAGAAATATATTAGGATTGTTAGTAACAAAAAGAACAGTTACATAAATATACACTGAAGCAAGCGCAAGTAATCCTCCCGGAAATGTGTCCAACGTGATACCGTTGTGTCACCTTGCTGGGAGAGGAAGGAAAAGTCGCAGACAATATCCTAATAGAATGTGCGATTAAAATACAGTCATTTTATGTAACCGAAATTTAAATAACGTCACCGTAGGAATAAGTAAAACCATTTCGAAAGTTCTCTACAGTTATACGCAAGCCATTGTAAAATTTGATATTTTGAAGTTATAATTATTTTTTCCTTTCAGACAATTTGTATTTTCCGTCAGGGATGTCCTAGGTATTTTTAGGTCAGTGCGAAGTCTATTGATGGCGGGTCCCTTTCTCAATATTTGTTTTTTTTTTTTTTTTTACCCGTAGAACCCGGAGAAGAAAAAAAATGTAATATACAACCACTTAGCCTGTATATGCTTCTTCAAATCATAGAGTAGTCGACATTTAATTGCACGTGTTTGTTGTCGTGGATGATGTCAGTAGTTCTTGAAGTAACACGTAACTTTGATTTACTCGTGTGGTGCTATTATCCAAAATGACGGATACACAACATTATACCTTACTAAAATCAGAGCTTGTATGATGCTCCATATCAAAAATTAGAAACGTTATTTGAATAATAAGTTTATTTGCTCTTTAAATATGATATTAAGTGTTTATTGATATCGTGCTGTATTATTATAAAGTTATAGATAAGGACCCCTGTTTTTCGCGAAAAGAATTTTGCCTCACATTGTTTCGGTGCCTTACGTGCACATATGCAGTTCTGCTTCGTGGTCAGTGGTCACAGACGTGTGGTATTGCAGGAGCGTTATTGTTAATTGGCTCAGTCAAATGAGAGACGGCTCTTCACATAGGCACGCTGTAAATAACCATGAAGCAGAATTACAGATGTGTACGTAAGGCACTAAAACAAACTGGGGCAAAATTATTTTCGCGAAAAATAGGGGTCTATAACTATTAATTTTTAATACTGTAATAAAATCATGTAATGTTAATTTCGTGGTTAAGCGTAATAGAAAGCACAATACCCTAACTTTATGTTCGAATAAACACGTTATTATTATTATTACTACTACTATTATTACTATTATTATTATTATTATTACTATTATTGTCTTCCAAAATGATGGACTTAACAACAATAAAGTCTTGCCTGGATTTTGAAGTGTCAAAACTTAAAATTATGTTTGAATTGGCCTAACTTTTCTTGAAATATAACGTAAAATATTTGTTTATTCATGGTGTGTTTCCTTAAACAATAAGTTCCACTAACTTAAGAAATTTTATTTGAACTGTCAATGTATTAATTTTTTTTTGATTGAACCGTTGTTGTACCTTCCGAAATATCTCATGATTATTAATTTATTACTGTTGAGTTATCTTCCAAAATGGCGGACCAACAGAAATCAGACTTAATGAATTTTAACTTTGTGTGATGAAATATTAAAATATAAAATTAGTGACATTTAGTATAATAGTTCTTTAGAAATGATAAATGCCATAAATACTTAAATAACCTCCATTTTTAACTTACATTGACGCAAACACAGACAGGAGAGTGATGCTGTAAGCCTATACTTACTTCGCAACGGAGGCTAATAATAGCAGGCGACTTTGTATAGTTATCTCGGCATTCCAACCTTGATATTTAGACTGTAAACTTGGTCAGTGTCCTATTTAGTAACGTAGTGTAAATGGTAGTCTCTTTTCGACCACAACTTACAGTACCTCCGATGCGCCCACTTTCACTTTACCTAACTTTTAGTCTTTCTAAACATGACGGTTAAGAATAGTCAGGAAATGACTTATAATGGTTGAAACCGCTTTTGTGGGCGTCATGTAATGGAAATGAGGCCTTTTGAGGTTATGACGACATGTTTTATTCATCTTTAAGTGATGCAACTATCTCTGAAGTTAATGCAAGTAAGTTACGTACCAAATAACATTGATTAACTGCTTACATGCTCAAACTAACGGCTTGGTTCCGAACCTATCACATTGCGATAAGTTAACTAACATAATATTGTCATGATGTGATGCCCAAAAAGGTGGCTTTACGTATTTCCCATACATTTCTATAGGCATGGCCACCCCCTGTTTCTAAAACACCGCGCATTTCCAACCGCCCAGACGTGGGATGCGTGCGAGCACATTCCGGATGCGTGTTTGGCTGGATGCCTCGTAAAGACAAAACAAGACAGTCAGACAGCGATAATAAGTCGCCGTGTTTACGCAGCACCACGCTGGCTATGCGAGCTGCTCAGTGAGACAACATGTGCGCCGAGCCAACATACTGAACAAGTCGTGTAGTTGTACAGCGCTGCGACGATGCCACGAGTATACTCGTTCCTTGAATAAAAGGTGACAGTTATAAGCCGGGAGTTATAACTAAGTGTTACACGACGAGAATCTCATTTTGCCGAAGACGCCTTAAGTTGGCTAGAAAAAACCTACAAAGACTAAGTCACATTAAAAACGAAATTGAATACAATTTTCAATTTTTACTCATTAGTAGTTTTGTATTATCTGCATAATATAATTGTCGTTATTACATATAACTTTTGATAATTCGAAATAACCTTGAACTATTTTTAATTTCATACTTTATTACCGATAAATGATTCAGTGCGTTATTAATTCGTTAAGTGGTGCCCCTTCAAAATGTTAATTGTTTTAATAATTTTTATATTTGTACGATATATAGTTTGTTTCATAGACATATATTGTGGCTAATTTTCAAAGTTTTGAAACTTTTCTAGCGTTCATAGTTTTTGTATAGTGGCATATTACATAAGATCTTTGAAAGAACTGTACAATGGGAGTGCATGACTGGATTCAGTTTCTTGGACGTACTCCATTGCAAATTGAACGACTGTCAAAGAAAACTAAACAAATAAAAGAAAACCATAATATAAGCAGAGTATGCATAGTCAGCAAGATACATACACAACAAGAAATTCCAAAATGGAATCGGGTCAAATAGAAACAAGGAACAAGCAGATAATAAATGAAAATAATAACAAATAAATATTACATCCCAAATTGGCATAACACGGTTTTACACACGAAATGAGAACCAACTGTGTCACGCGCTATGTCTAGACATGTGTAAAAAAAACCTCAGTGAATATTTTTTTTTTGTGTTTTTGAAAAATTGCTGAATTTAAAATAAGACATTGCAAATTTTCTGTAATTAAAAAAAAATACAAAACATTTCAGTACAGTTGTTGTGTGCATGTCTTGACGTAGCCCATGAAACTGTTTTACAGTGTGAATTATTTCATCCCTATTCGTCAGTTTGTTTTCGTTTCTTGTATAAAACAGTTTTATGCGAATTTGGGCTTTAATAGGCCGCTACAAATACTACGAACGCAAGAAAAATTTTCATTACTGTTAAGTACGTATACACAATAAATCATATCTCGTATAAATATAAAAATTATTACAACAATTAAAATGTTGCGTAAAGCCTGCTTTTTAGGGGCATAAATTGTCACTCTGGATACCATTAAACTTCGGCAATCTTCAGTAAGGATTCGTTTGTCCTAGTCGAGTCACGAGGGCCTGGTTCTGAGCGAAAATACTTTTGATTAAGTTTTGCAGATGTTTCAATTGATGCCAGATGATATTTGTCGCCTTAAATGAACCTCAGTTACCCTCGCTACCATATGTACAGTAAATTTTACGTTTAGTGATTTACCAACACTAAAAATGTTAAAAATATTTAACTAGATTTATGACATTTAGTTTAAATATATTCAACATTATGTTAGGTCAGACACAATATAAAATTAAATTTACTGTTCGTATGTTAGAATAGGGACCCAATGCTAATTTTAAGAAAAATATTTCACATCATATTGAAAAAATATCTGCAAAACTTTAAAAGTTTGTCCCCTTATAATGACCAAAATATTATTGAAATTATGCTAAACAGGGTGCGCAGTGTGCACAAATTACGTTTACGAAAAGTAACGTTCTTAAATAAGTAAGTTTTTCTCCGTCACGTGACCAGATTCTAACCGTAACAAGAGGTTAGCAAGTTTGATACGCGCCTGCAAGAAATTCAGTGTCTTAAGATGGCAGAAATTCAGAGTACGTCTTTATGTACTTATCAATATTTAACTATATATAGGACGACGTCAGCGATTTTAAAATGTTATAAATCTACGCTGTAAGACACTCTGAATATGTGAATGTAATACATTTATATTTTCCAGAACATAAAGCTAGATTTATTTTTGAAGCTCCAACGCCTCATTTTTACTTTTCTCAAGTTAGAAGTATTCTTTTTGTGCTTCGTTCTTCGATATTTTAATTTGCGGCATTCAAACAGTAACCAGAGGTTGTATTTAGGCCTGTATCGTACTTACTCACTATCGGCCTTAAAACTATATAGAACCACTGCATAAAGCCAAGACAATTCGCGAATGGGAAAACTGCGTGGCATTTGATTGCCTTGCGTGTCGAGGTAATGATGAGGCAAGTGATAAGCGAGCTATGGTCGACCTTATGTGTCAGCGATCGCACAAAATAGCCGCGGGCAGGCGGTACCCTTGACAAGGTTTCGTTGGTAGAAGAGTTTTATGTGAGGTTAATATGGTGCAGCGGTGGAATGTAAGGGCGCGGTAAATAGGAGCACCTTCAAGAAAACACGCTGGTAAACGGAGCCCTTCTATCCACATTCCGAGTTTCATGCGCACGAAAATCGGGAGGAACCCCATCTAAAATAGAATTCGCCGATGACATGTAGGTGACCAGTAAAGGAGAAAGTTATTTATAAACGTACGAACATGCAGCTACCTGCGTAAGCTTTTTTTTTTCAAACGTATAACTGCTGTTTTTTTTCTTAGGCGAAAAGTTTATAATTCAGCAACGTGTGGCCGCAATAGAATATATAGAATATTAATGAAATTATGTTAACCGACTTGAGAGATGATTTCTGGGTATAAAATGAGAAGAAGTTATGTAATGTAAGTTATTGGTTGGCGTGAAAATTAAGGGAGAAATTTCGCAATTGCAAATTGACATTGAAAACCAACGTTTGTTAAAATAACCAAAAATAAGTTAAAGCAAACGATGAATTTCCAGACACGGTTTAAAAATAAAAAAAGCTCCAATCTGTAAAAAAATTTTGTTGCGAATAACTTTCACCTGCAGTATGTAACGGAGTTGCTCAAGACTTTTTTTGCATAGTTATTTTACGAATGAATTATTTGGTTATTAAATGACTGTTTGTGGCAGAAAACCCAAAGAAAAAAAGGTATGCTCGTCGCAACGTCTTTAAGTGATCAGTTTTCTAGAACACAGACGTAGAAAATGATGTGACGCCTTCTTGGTAGGCAACGCGCAATACTCAGGAGGTTTAGTAACCCTATAATCTAAAGAAGATGAAAGGTATTCGAAACCTTTTTTTCTTCACAGATTACAGATCTTGCGATTACTAAACCGCCCCCCCCCCCCCATTTTTTTTATCTCGCCTTACCTTACTTTTGTTTATTCAAAGAAATGTTTGTTATAAATTTCAATTTTCAATCGCCAATTTCTCCTTTAAGATTTGCGCCAACCCGAAAGTGCTCACTTAATCGTGAATTGTGTGTACCAAAATCCCCGCGTGTTAGACTTGTAGTGTTAAGCTGTGCATATCTATGAATTAATCTATAATGTAACATAAAATTTTTATTACCGTGTTCTAGAACGTTTATAAAAAAAACGAAGAACTTCCATATTGCTACACGAGTTTGGTTATTTGGTCGTATGCTAATAATATACAAAGAGTATCTTCGGCAGCTAAATTTAGTTTGAATAACAATAGAATGAAGTAAGTTCAAATAAATCCATTCAGATGACAAAAAAACGATTTTGAAGAAAGGAGCCCTTAAGTAATTTTGTAATTTACTGCTGTACTTCTGAGCTTTAAGGCATTTTTTTTTACAAATTATTTCCATTTTTGAGGGGAAGTACTTCCGACCTGGGGTACTTTGGCAGTTAGGCAGACATTTGTATCTGAGGTAAGCATTGTTTTTTTTTTAAATGTAAACAAAGAACCTTAAGTAATAACCAGCATACGCAGATTGTACTGTACTCAAAAGACTACTCTCTATTTTATGTTTAGGTGACATTGTATCCCTACAAATATACAGAACATACCAGCTTATGTTTTCTAAAAGGAACGCACATCGACGAGAAGAAAACTTAAATAAAACATCATAAGAAATGAAAAAAAAAAAAAAATTCATACTGATACACAAAACAGAGTTGGTGGACGGCTAAGTGGGGGACATTTTTGTTGTGTTGACGGAGTGGGTTTGATGAATGACAACTATTGTAATAACCATTCCTTGATGTCGATTGTTTACCAATATTTTGAATTTTTCTTGAATTTCCTTCTTCGCGAAAGTGGTTGAGTTAGCCAATTTTTAAACTAGAATTTATTTTTTAGTTTTAATGATGTCGTTGTAGGACATAGTGAGATAAGAATTTCGTGAACACTGCTTTTAATGATAGTGTTAAGAGTTAACAGAATTGGGACGTAAGATAACTATTCTCGCTCAACAGTTTCTTTTGGGATGAAATTTCATTGTTGCAGATTTTTAAAAAATTAATTAGACCCATTTTGTTCGATTTTTCTCTTCCAGACGGTGAGGATATAAATTGGTAGGCAGAGATAGGAGGGACTGCAATCCTGACTCTGCAGGAAAATATGGGAGTAGTAGGGTAGAGGAAAGTGGTGACAGGAAGGAAGAAGGGATTGGGTAGGAGAAGGTGTAAGGGGGGGAGGGAATCCAATTTGGCGTGACGAGAGTGTTGAAACATTGTGAAATACAGCCGGATATTCGATATCCTCTGTTCACCGTATCAGTTGCATGCATAAGGCAACGTTGCTGAAGTTACGTTCTATAACCGTGACGAACACTAAACGGATTTATTCCCATCAGACTAACATTTGAAACTGATAGGGATGCGTAGATATCTGCATTTCTCACCCTGTACTGCTACAAGCTGTTTCAATGTGATCCAAGTTTCTGGAGGAAAGAAGGGCTTATTATATAATAATACTGTATTAAGTTACATTTGTCTTCGTTTGTATATAAAAGTTTAGAATTCAAGCGTCAATTAAATTCAGTAGAGTTATGTAAATTAAAAAAGGCATCCGTAATATATGGTTTTCACCACTGGGCGTGCGTATTTTCGAATCTGTATTTTACCAAAACTGTAAGGTGTTGCGTCATATATTTTGAACTACTAAACCGATTTGAACCAAAATTTACGACGTTAAGAGTCTGGAAAGTCAGTTTTTGATGACATGCAATTCATGTATTGTGAATAGTCGTTTCTAGATAGCGTTCATATTGAATTGTCTGAGCCGCGTGCTTCAAGAAAGCCGCTGAAATTTCACAAGTATCATCTGTCGTGCTCGTGCAGAGAAAGCCAAGGCAAACGGATACCATTCTTCCCAGCTCTGTCTCTGTAAAACCAAAACTGTGGCTTTGTTTAGAAAAAATATTAATTTTTTATGTTTTACAATTTAATTTAGCATTGCGCAGTGTAATCTTCTTGGCTAACCAAGACATGTGTTTTCTTTTGATTAATCATCTTCTAACCAACTCTGTTTTTCCTGCAGGATTAAATTTCAGCTCCAACATACGGCATGCATGCTATCTCGTTTGTTTCACAAGTCACTCAAGTCAAGCAAAATAATTAACGTAGTGTGCGACAGTAAATGCATATTTTAACAGGCCCTAGGTGTTGCATTACTTATGTACTTATCATACCTTTTGCCAAAGAAACAATTTCATTGTGTGAGCTAATACTGGCATGTTTAGTGCTATGTGTAATGCGACATCGCTTGTTAGCTATCTTCAATGCTGCTTATAAAAATTAAGTTGTCGTATTTGAAAAGAATAATCAATTCAAATTCAACAGATCTGGATGTTAATTTTCCAGTTCATCGATCGCTGTTGGGAAACATTTTCAGATACACGAGTGCCATGCAAACTTCTGCTTACGCTGAGAATGTGTATACATTAAGCCATTTGATTTGCTGTTTTAAACCTCTGAAAACCATCAGGAGGAGCCAATGCACCCTTACTCGCTCCCCAAACCCAGCTTTTACCATTGTTTGCAGTCGTCATGCGATGCAGCAGTTTACGGCCGCAGCTCAAGATTTCAGTCAACACTCGTCTGAAAGAGGTCTTTGATGGTTGCGGCGTTGTTTACACACGCGAATGTTTGCCCTTCAGAGAGGAGCTCACCCGTACTGCACATGCACGAATTACTCTTGAGCTCGGTCGAGTGTTGTATCTCTCACAAACAATGGCGTGTGCGTGGAACTTCACATCCCACAATGACAAACAAATATAGGTCATTCGGGATAGAGTGAGCACTAAATATTTATCCCTTGAAAAATATCACTAGTCGTTACTGCATCATTAACTATTGTTACTTTACTACTTGTATGGTTTGCCGCGAAATTAGGCAATATAGTTTCGTGTATTTTCTTATTTAAATACAATAATATTGAAATAAAAACAACCGAAATCGACATCACAATATTTTATATAATTAATAAAACTTTTTTAAACAAATTGTATGGATTTATACTGATTGTACAGTTTATCGTAGACGCGCAAACATCAAGTGACGTGTCCAGAGAGGTTAGAAATTTCCCGTCGTTAGCCGTTACACGCGGAACGATACATGTTAGCTGAAAATAGAACTTAAGCAGGGCTTTTTTGAATGCTCACTTTATCCCGAACCGCCTATAACAGAGTGTTTACTTACAGCTTATTTATTACTTTGACAGAAGCTTCTCTCAGGGATTATTCTGAAGGGAATAATTGCTTTGTGGTAGGTAAAAGTTTATTATTGTAAATTTTAATATTACAATCTTTGACCTTTCTATATCAAAACTTATATTTCATAACGACTAGAAACTTAACCAGAAGTTTTAGAATAGAACATAATGGAATATGATAGAGTGGTTTGCTTCCGATCTAAAATATGTAAATTTTGAATTCGAAAATTAATAATAAAAATAAGGCCAATAGAGGTTATGTTCAATACGGTAGTTGAGGCAAACTGCCGCAAAGCATGAAACTGCGATTTACCTTGCGTGGTATTGTTTTTTTTTAAGCGGGCATTTTCTTACAGATAAAGCTACTATTTTCCGGATAAACCACAAGCGTGTCTCATGTTATTGTGCTTATCCTGGCTTTATTGGAAGCATATAGTGTTAAGTTTATGCCAGGTTGTTCTATAATATTCTGAAAAAAAAAATTTAAGTTACATAATTTTCATTTCGAAGAATCCCTATACTGTTTTGTTACCAACACATGATAATGTGTACCTAATATTTTGGAAGTAGTAAATCTAATAGTTTTTCAGAATTTTGTACCTTAACTATCATTAATATATATTTTTAATAAGTAAAATATGTGAACGAACGATGTGTTATTTTGCAAAATGCCTGCATATAATTGTGCTTAGCATGGCTGCTCTTAGTCTTGAACAGTTAAAAAGTTTTGAAAAGTTTGCACCGATTGTGAAAAAAAAAAAAAAAAAAAAAAAAAAAAAAAAAAAAAAAAAAAAAAAAAAAAAAAAAAAAAAAAAAAAAAAAAAAAAAAAAAAAAAAAAAAAAAAAAAAAAAAAAAAAAAAAAAAAAAAAAAAAAAAAAAAAAAAAAAAAAAAAAAAAAAAAAAAAAAAAAAAAAAAAAAAAACTACCTAGCATGGCCTTAACGGTATGTAAAACTTACACGTATTATGGCTGTTTAACACATCCGTCAATAATATTAACGTATAAATGTTTACGTATAGTAAACTGGAGCAAAATCGGCTCCGGAGGGAGGGACTTTGTCCCACTCAAAATTTCAATTTTTATGTCGTTGAGTGAAGAACGTTTCAAATTTTGTCTGACTTTATTAAATGTAATTTCTTAAGCACCACACTTTGATTATTTGCTGTATACTGTATTAACTAGATTACTCCAAAACTAATATATGGAATGGGACAGAGTTACCCCAAAATGGGTCAAAGCGAAATCACAGCTGAACATTTTTGGTTGAATATAAATTAAATATATGTGGGAAATAGCAATTGTTAGCAACCATCGTGGACAATATCGGTGTGCCTAACATAACATTATATTAAGTACACTCCAGTTGAATGCGATCATCAAAATGTTTTGAGGGTTGTCTGTGGTCTGAGTTATGAAATTCTGCTGTACTTTTAGGTTATTTAATTATGTAGGATTTATTATTATGGAAATCTTTGTAATGTAGAAGTAAGCACTGTATAAACAATTTCTATGTCGTTAATTTGTTGATACTCTTATTGAAAATATACTTAAACGTAATCACTAATTGTAACCAGCTACGTGGTGAAAAAAAATTGCATTTTGAAAGTCACCGTTTGTGCACAGTGCCGGCCTAAATTGAATGTGGAATTTTTCAATACGTTTAACACCCATTGGTTTAAAAAAAACCCGGCACAATTACTTGTTTTTGCTCCAATTAAGGTGTATGTAAAGAAAAACAAAAAAAATTTCAAATTTTATCTATTAAGTTAGCAGGAATATGACGTTAACTGGCGTTACTTGAGATACCAAGATAACTTGGGGCATTTGTTAGGAATTTTCATTTATCACATTGCTGGCATGCATTAAGAAATCATAATTACCATTTAAGACGGACATTTCTTTATGGTTAGTGGTGTTTCCTTGTACTCTTACGGCTGCCGCTTGTAAAACGAAGATACCAGAAAATTGTCACAAGTTTTCTGGTTTCCCTAAGTAACCCCAAATTTAGGGCACATCAGCAAAACCGGAACAGAAATACAAGTGTAATATTTTGGTTTACTTACTACAAATGTTTACAAATGCAAGTTATTTCAACGTATCTGCTAAATTAGTTCCGTCTGCTCAGCTATGACCTAGCTATCAACGCAAAGACCAAACTTACAAACCAGAACCATCCCAAAAAGCTATATCCAAAAAACGAAAACCAGTAGCCAACCCATGAACCTTACACAAAACCTTAATGTATGAAACTTAAACCAAAAAACTAACCAGAAAAACCTAGCCCATAAACCTCGCCCAAACAACCTAACCTAGAGAACCTTACCCAAATAACATAACTTATTAAAACTTTAGCAAAAACATAACTCATATAACCCTAATAACGTAACCAAAATTCCTCATTCAAAAACATAAGCTATAAACCTACGTCAATGATCCTAGCCCACGGAACCTAATCAAATAAATGTAACCCAAATATTCTAACAGAAAACCTAACCAAAAATAAAACCGAAATCAGCTAACTTAACCCATGTAACCTAAAACAAATAATGTTAAACCCAATACCTTGCGAGTTTGCGCAATTGTTACGTGTTGGAATCGCATTTGGGAGAACCCTGGTTTGATTCTCGGCTCCAGCCATCCTGATTTCAATTTTCTAAGGTTTACTGAAGCCGCTTCAGTCGAGTGCTTGGATGGTTCTTTAACAAAGGCGGTTTTCAATTCCACTACATGCGGTCATTGTGTAACAAATATATTTCAGTGTGTCACCAACAACCGTGATGTTCTTAATACTTTAAGTCCACTTACCTCCCTTACACAAAATTCTAACAAAAATATCAGAACACAGACAATGTAACCCAAAGAGCCGGATCCAAAACCGAGTGGCGTTGCGCAATGAAAAAATATCCGGAGTTGAGTTATATCCGGGATGACTTAATTCAGGCCAGAGTACTACAAAATCCGGAGTTTAAAATTTTCGAGTTGACTTCATTCCGCATCCCAAGCAAAAGCTCTGTCTAAATTTACAACATATGGCTTGATTTCGGTACAAATTAAATGCATTCCGGAGTTAAGTGAATTCCGGGTTAGCTTAATTCCTGTATCAATTTTGTTTATCAGGGAAGGTATTTTCAAATCCGGAGTTGTATCCGTTCCTTATTGTCTTAGAGCTAATTCCGATAATTTTTGAGGAAAATTTTGAGGTAGGCCTATTGAAAATCTAGAGTTGAGTAAATTCCGTGTTGACACAGTTCCTGGAAACAGTATCGTGTCTGAGCAGACGTTGAAAGTCTGTAGTTTAGTTAATTCCGGTTGCCTTAAATTTGCTACGACTTTCAAATTAAACTTGTGGTATATAAAATCCACAATTGTATCAATTTCTGGTTGATTTTATTCCGACGTAGGCACCGTAAAATCGGGAATTTAATCAATTCCGAATTGCCTTAATTCTGCCGTTCCATAATTTTTCCATCTATACAAATTTTATTTAGCAAATTTTAATATGTAGCCATAATTTCCGAACATTTGGTTTTAGAGATTCGTTCGTATCGAACAGTATACACTTTTACTGTATGACTCGATTATACACAAACAAAATTGCAATTTATTACAGACGCGCAAATTGCTGATGTCCTAGCGAATGTAAAACAATGTTATGCGGTTGGCCTGCAATTTGGCATGAGGAACCAAATCATACACAAGGCAATAATATCGAGGCGAATTATATTACGTCGGCTTGGGACAAAACCGTGGCCTCCCTTTAGACCATAGCAATGTTCAATCAAGTGCGCGTATTGAGTTTAGCATTTAATTATTTCGATTGTATGCAGTGTGAAATAAAATTTAACTTGAGGGTCAAAATTTGTCGGCATCACACACACAAGCATATGTGCGTTTGTGTATAAATGTATATGTGTTTATTACATATTATTTACCCACATATATGATACATTATTTGTTATATAGAGACAGTGGCGTATTTAGAACGTCTTTAAGAGGGGGCATACAGTATTAATAATTTTGGTAAAATATTCACTGTTACCCCACGTTAGGGCGGGGGTTCTCCACAGGAATAAAAATTGGATATCGAGGGTGCAAATTGGTTCTATTTAAGCAGTTTCAGAATCTAAATATTGAATACATAGTTGACCAAAGTTGAGTTTTTAGCCATGTATTTTCTAAAACTCCTTGCAGGATTTCGTAATTTCTCCCCCCATATTTTCGATACATGTGACTTTTAAATTTTACCATGCCATGTTCGTATCTTACTTTCGCATGAGATGCGACCTGCTGAAACACTTCTAATATTATTTCAGCCAGCTTCTCAGTGATTGTATAAGCATTGCTGTCCAACATACTACTTGAACTGAAAATAAAATCGAAGCTGGATTTCACTTTTTGATTTATTGACTTTAATATTTCACGTTTCGTACATTCCGAATTTTATTGTCTTTACAATATTTCTTGAAAATATTTACATGCTTTTGTTAGTACACACACCAAGATAGATAATTTATATTGAAATAACCAAATTAAGACGTTGAAAAACACGTTACAGCACACAGAAAATTACTGATAAATTTTAAGTATAATAAACATGATTTTTTGTTATTAAAAGCTGATAATTTTCTACATAGAGTTATTATAAATAAAAAAAACTAAGTTCACTTATACTGTTAGCAGAATTTTTTGGTAGTTTTGTAATTTGTGTGTCTAGCTGAAAATGACAACGCCAAACCATTTAGTCTGTCTACATTAATATATATATATATAAATATATATGTATACATATATACACATGTTTTTGTTAACACAACACATGCCAAGACAGCCAGACAAATTTATATTAAAATAACTAAATTAAGGCACTGAAAATACTTTAAAGTACACAGAAAATTACCAAAAAAACGTTAAGTAAATAAGCATTATTTTGTTATTAAAAGCTGATCATGTACACACATGTATTCTAAATAATAAATAAACTCTGTTCACTTATATTGTCAGCAGAAATATTTTGGTAGTTTGTTAATGTATGCATCTAGCTGAAAAGGGCAACAAGATATATTTGATAGACGTATTAGTTAAGAATGTCAAGTTAAGAATAACATATAGTAACACAATAATTTAAAACAGCTGAATTTCAGGAATTATAAATATTGCTTTACGTCTATACGCATTACTAATCTACAGGTATGACAGCTTCATCCTTATTGGTTGCATTCTCGCCAACATTTCAATTACATCTTCAGGTTTGACAACAATTTCTTGGTGGATGTTTAGCAACGCCAAACCATTCAGACTATTTTCTGTCATAGTTGATCTAAGATAGGTTTTATTCCTCTTCAGTGTCGGAAATGAACGTTCTGACGTTGCAGTAGTCACAGGAACGTTGGGGTAAAATTCAATGTTTGTTGACGTTAAGGTGTCTAGTGCTGTACATGGACGTACTTCCACCGATTTTTTTCAGCCATAAACGGTAACATGAGGGTCTTCAACTCACCTTCAAGCTCAACCAAACTTCCCGACAAATCACACATGTAGCACTTGGCAACATCTATTATTTTTGAACAGTTCAACTGTTCACTGAATTTAGGTATCGTCTTTTTTAAATTTCCTAAAAAGCTATTCTTCTCGGAAAATCGTTCTTCAAATTCTTTACTCAAGTTATCAAGAAAGGCATAAAATACTGATATTCTTAAGTATGCTTCGGGGTCTGATGCATCTGTCAAATTCACTCTGTATATCTGCTTTTTTCTCAGTCTTGTAATAGTGACGTCAATTTTAAGGTTTCTTGCAATATCGAAGTATTTTTTTTAACTTTACTGGACTCTTTATCGCTCCTCTCTGTTGCAGATGTCATGTCGTCTGCTTGATCTATATCAAAATGTACTGTCTGCAGTAGTCTTGAAAGTGGTAGCGTACAGTGTACGTTCGGTCCTGAAGTCTCGAATGTGCAATGCTGAAGCCTAAAACTCATTCTTATAGGGAGAAGGTTAAAGCAATATGAAAAATAGTGCCTCCACAAAACAGTTAGTGGTGCGCATTAATTATACTACAGGACTGTTTTAAAATATGTTTACTATCAATAGTGACATAGTGATAGTGAGAAATTTTGGTCAGCACTTAACGGCTAGGTCTTCAGAGCTGGTAAGGAGGGACACGTGTGGAGCATGAAGCAACGCCAGAATGAAAGGGCGGAAAATACTGGAGATCCCCGAGAAAACCCGCCGACCAATTTACTATCGAGAAGTAAACAAGGCAGCAAACCTTGAATGGCATATGACAGATTCAAGCCTCCAAACGAGGACTATACTAACATGGTAATGTATACAATATTTGATTCCAATAATTCGACATATAATGAGGCAAATGCTTCGATTGATATATCCATTGTTGAGACACTCGTTACACTTACAAGTTTCTGGCTTTGTGTTGCTATTAGTTAATTGTACTCATGATGACCTCTTTCAGGTGGTCTGCCAAAAAAATACAAGGCATAAAATCTTAGGTAAAGACAAAACTGAAAACAAATTAAAATATGCACTAACACTGCTATGTTAACAAGGGCAACAAAATTGGTCAGTGGTCATCACTATTCATGAAAACGAAATAACTAGTTATTGTTGGCCAAAAATGTGAAATGAAAGTGACTAACCTGAATTTTGTTTCATCGTACCGAAGAATGACGTTTTCTTCGTTGCTTTTCCGCCTCGCTCATTCTGATTTGAATTTGATATCTTCATGTTTATTTTTTTGTCCAGCAAATTCAATGCTATAATTTGATTTTACAGACCAGGTAATATAAATGCGAGTTCAAACGAGTGGAGAATCTGAATTTTTTGCCAAACTATTGGCGGATATTGTGTTGTGTTCGAGAAGGGGAGGGGCACGTGCCCCCTGTGCCCTCCCCTTAAATACGCCCCTATGTAGAGAGATATATTCGTTAACAGTAACACTGAAACGAAAAACATCCATTTAAGTTTTAAGCGAATGTGGTTATGAGTTCAGCGGCATTTGCTCAACGTCCCGTAAAATTACGTCAGTGTATGAACACCTCGATTACTTACGCGGAACAGTTCGACGCTAATGGTCTAGAATAATCAGCGGAGAAAGTCGAACGCTAATTTGTTTTCATGGAGCTCGCTCTTGCTTAACGATCACGTGATGCGCCAGATAAACTTACTCTCTCACTGAAAGCTGAGCAAACAAGAGAGCGCGCCACTCACGTAAGCTTGCCCAGATATTTTCATTTGGTTTGGTTGCGGAGGAAGAGGGTGCAAAATGTCAAGATCTCAAGCATTTTGTGTGTGTGTTCGTGCGTGTGCAGGTTGGTAAGGAAAGAATTGGAACCAAAACGTCGAAGGGTGATTACTCACGAAAAATATGTAGAAATTATATGGGACACTTTCCAGTCAAGTGAACACTAAGTGAGGTATAAGCCATTGAAACTAGAATGAGTAAATAGTATTTTAGGAAAACATCTCAAAAAAGATTAAAGTTATATTACGATTGTGAGGACTATGTTACGTTTTATTGAGATCTTCAACCTATACATAAATCGATAGGAATAGCAGTCCTCTAAACACATACATTTACTTTGCTGCCAGGTGTGAACATTTCATGTTGAAAGGTCGTTTTGTTGCGAGGCTTAGTGAGTGAGAGTATTTGGTCAGCGCTCAACATCGAGCTCTTTGTTGCAGGTGGGGGGTTACATGAGGTGAATTTGGAGCGGCGCCGGAATTAAAGAGCGGGGAAACGGGAGATTTCCGAGAAAATCCGCCCACCAATGGCATCGTCCTGCACATGTGAAAATCCGAGGACCGACCCCGTCGGTAATCGAACCCGGGTCGCCTTTGTGGGAGGCGATTGGTCTGACCATAAGAATAAACCGTTTAGTATTAGACTGTACAGATTGTACCACTGTTTCGAGCGACGTACTTTGGGGCCGCGTTCCAGAGAACGTTGGGAAGAAAATATGTCTTACACAAAATGCGACAGGAAACACAGAACCATGTAGCGGAGAAACCCGTCCATTGCCGACGGGCCGCGGTGGCCGAGTGGTGCAGTTAGGGTGAAACTCATCCTATCTTAAGTGATTGGACCTGAACAATGTTGTCCAGTACCAAACACCTCCATTGTATAGGATGTGGCAGTCTTGCGAGATATTCAGCTACAAGATAACAAGTGGAGGACACAACCTTGGGAATTTATTTTGGGATGAGACTTCGTGTAATAATTGTACTTCTTGGAACGGTAACGCGCAACGCTCAATCGATTAGGAGAAAATGACGTTAAAAAATTTAAATACAGCTTTTATAATAGTGAGGTTTTTCGAGTACAAGTAACTACCAAGAATTTACAGCAGTGGGTTTTATCTGCTGCTGCACAATTTAAAGATTTGTAATTCAAAGCTTCTGAAAGATGGGTCAAGGAATTAAAAAACAACATGAAATTCGTCAACGAAAAATAACAAAATACGTGTTGCAAATGGAAACAGCAGCTATGGCAGAAATTTTAAAATTTGCAGAAATTTTTCGGATAGAGTCATTACAATTGATACCTAAATTTGACAAAATGTTCGTCATTAATACTGATCAGACCGGTATGTTGATTAAACAAGTCATCAAATTATATTTGATTTTAACTGTTAATTTATTCGATTCATATAACTGATGCTACTTTCTTTTTTAGGGTGTCAGGACCAATCTACATTTAACAGGACTCTTGCAGAAAAAGGAAGCAGAACCGTATTTATCAAGCGACGGGATATGAATAAAATAACGCATTCATATACAGCACAGTATGTTATTACTTTATCTGGGCTACTATTGCCTCAAGTATTTGTATGTCTTCATTCAAGAACCAATCGGTAAATTTGGTGCAAGAGTTCAAAAATTAGTCGATGAATACGCACAGAAATATAACAATGTTATAATAATATCATCAAAATATGGGAAGCTTACTACAGGATTGTATATTGATTTTTTACAAGATTGTTGGGAAAGAAAATTTTCTTCTCCTCGTAGACACTTGGGGATGCCAAACAAAGCCTGAAATTTTCGATGACATTTTTCATAATGACAATATCTGTCTACTTGTACAGTTAAAATTATTCCTCCAAAGTGTACTCCTATTGTTCAGCCTTGTGACGTTAATTTTTATAGACGGGTTAAAAATCTCATTAAACATTTACAAAATTCGGCGTATTTAATCGAACAGAATCGAGAAATTAATTCACGAGAAGACTATATCAAAATTCAATCATTTGTTCAGCATCAATTATAATCACCAATATTTGATAAAATGATTAAATTTGCTCGGTACGCTGCTAAACTTTCTGAAGATAGAGACATTTTTGTAAACGTGAATGATGATTGTTTTCCAACTGATCTTTTAAAAAGCCGTTGTTTTTGTAAAAAAAATGCCGCTTTCATTAATTGTGCTAGATGCCAAAATAATTTTTGTTTTAAATGTTTTAATGATGATTATCGTTCAGGGTCATGTTTGTAACAAAAATGTGAATAAAATAAAATCAAGAAACATGATTGAAACATTAAACTTGTTAATGAATATTATTATAACCATTAGTAATAATTTATTAAATAATATTGTATTTATTTGGTAGTAATTTTAATTATTACTATAATTAAATTATGATTAAAATTTTATGAGTATTTTTCGTTAGCAAAATAACATTATTGTTATTTAAATAATTGATAATATTTTAAATAATTGTAAAAACAATTAAATAAATAATTTTAAAATAGTAAAAAATAAGTCGTGCACGGGATTCGAACCCCAAGCGCCCATGTGGCCTGTTTTTTTCACCGCTGTCACTTAAGAAACCTCACTAGTATATAAGCTGAGTTTGAATTTTTAAACGTCATTTTCTCCGAATCGATTGAGCATTGCGCGTTACCATTCCAAGGGATAAACACCCTAAAGAAGTACAATTATTACACGAATTCTCATCACAAAATAAATTCCCAAGGTCGTGTCCTCACCTTGTACGTCTGAAACGGAACCATTGTCTTTATTAAACATTGATTTTGACACATGAGCTTTCCGCACCAAACAATTACAGTTTTTCGAACACTTCAAAAAAATTCTTCAACGCTGGTTTCAGTCAATGATAGCGACTCCTGTAATCTGACGCATAGGGTCTAAAAACCCTACGTCACCAATAAATGCAACGGAATGCTTATTTATTTGACCTCACGCCATTTGTATTTGGTAACTTTAACCACGAACACTATAGTTGCCGTGCAGGCTTATAGTAATAGCAGCGAAAAAGGAACAGAAATAAACGCTGCAAATTAAAGCACTGATATTGATTTCAAAACCTCTAATATTGTAAATACTGAAGTAGCCAGTGCAATATACAGCTCTATAACTTGTGATTATATATTTATAAAATGAATCATACACACAATGTAACACAAACAGGGCATAACCTCAGCAACGCGTTACAAGTTCGTGTAATGCTTCTTCAATGTAAGGGATCTGTCGCGCATCATTTAGAGGTATTTGGGGGTGATACGTGTTCTAATTCAACTCCTGATCATACGTATTACCATTTGTTTATGGGTTGTTGCATTATTTATCAAATTATAGCACATGTTTGTGTCTTCGAGGGTTTTGTTTTTAGCTTGTTTGTGTTGTAGTATCTTTACCGATCTTCAAGGGCTGTCCTCTAATTTAACCGGCCAGAGTTACATCATCAGCATACAAGAAACTTTTGTTGTACGGGTTGATCTTTTGCTTACACACACACACGCACATGTTATATTAAATAAGTTAAATGGACACACTCCGCAGGCCTAATCCCCTCGAAAAAATAAAACGAAAACACACACACAAGTTACCATCTGAAATGCATCCCAAGGGTTTTACGCCCCATTTGAAGTACAACCAGTTAATTGCAAATTTCGCAAAAGCAGGTCTCGAAGTGGTAAAGCATGCCCAAATAGTCAAATGTAACCAGGAAAGTGTTAAAAGTGAGTGGAAAGTGACATAACAAAAAATTGACGAAAGTGACACTGAGCAAAAAATGTATCAACATAAATATGCCAGTATACAACATAATTATGAGTTGCCCTGCAAAGTTGCAACATGAATTTGTAAACTTACATATGTATTTTGTAAAATTGTTTTCGAAAACTACACTGTCTAAACCACACGATCATGGCTACAAATATATAACAGCTAATCATTGCATTCCGTTAAAAATAGCCACATCTGCAACCACAGTTGAAGCTGCGTAACTGCAGTAAAAGTTTTAAAAAATTACACATTTTTTACCATCACTATAAAAAATTTCCTGAATAGAAACCCAAACACTGTACCATAGAAATATTTCAGATTATTTTAGGCTTCTTGAACTTTCCTTCTTACGAACACACTTATGACCCTTTAGCATAGATTGAACTAGTCATATTTCCTCCATGTTTTCTTCTCTCAATATCCTTCTTAAACCTTACTATTATCTCTTCAAACAACTTGTCAGCAGTTTCGTGTTTTCTTCTTATTTTTATTTTCTCAAACTCTTGAGCTTGTGTTCTTGAGCTAAAAGTGTTTGTCCTCTGGTTGTTCTTCCTTCCTCGTCTATTTTTTTTCATCCTGGTTCTCCCCATAGCTTCTTTGGAGCCTTCATATGTGCCTGGTAATTGGAATGAGCGCAACGAGCTCATACTAACAATTCTTTTGTCATTGACGACAATTGAATCGGTCATTTGAGAAACCCCACATGTCACATTTTTCACAATGTGGGTTTATGCACATTTACTCTTAAAACTGTGAATTTAAACCGTTCAGGATATAAGTTAAATGTGCACAAATTCTTTTTAAACAAAGATATGTTATTTAGAAGGTTTGTCTAAGTATATATTTTCATTAATGAACAGCTGGAGTTTCTCAAATGACCAATTCAAATGTGGCTTCATTTGGTAATTTTTCATTATACTTTTTACAGACAACGCAGAACTAAGCATTCTGTATCTCACCCACTCTGTTAATGTGCCAGAGCTTCTTGGTTACATTTGTCGCACTACGGTGTTCCTCATGCTGTGAACATTGTACAAAACATGAGTGAGTACATGTGTCCCAGAATACATAGACAATAAACATGTGAACCTGAATAATGTAATGTCTTGCATTTGGAGCTCAGCTATTACAGCTACGTCCTTGATGGCAGGATAGCAATCTGCGTTTATCCGGTTGGTACCCGTAGGAAACTACATGATCGCGCATAACAGCAACGTATGAGTTTTTGCGCTTGATAAAGTGTCACACGTATGGCGTAAGTACTAGGAACTCATTCATAACTTCTGGTAGCAGCCGATGACTGCCGGATACATAGTGAGCTTTGCGCACAGTAGGTGGTGTTCTGTCTGAAACACGACGTCCGCTCACCTCAGATGACATGCGTGTTGCCTGCAAACCAGGTCACTGAGTTTCCTTGTAACGTACCATCAGCGTCTATTCCGAGAAAATGCTTGTGGTAAAAGCAAAGATGATGCACGCATTTGGGCTTATTTTCATGTGCTTCTTATTAATACGTTACTTAACTTAAAAGATGATCAACTTTATGTACATACTTTTGTTTCGTAACGTAAGTGTGTGCAACCCCCAATTGTCTACAAATGAATCCGTAGAACTGTGTCCATTTAATCGTTTACCAGAGTCTTGGAGTTATGTGGACATACATTTTGCAAAATGGAAGGTGTTATGCTATAATAGACTATATGCCAAATGTTTATTGTAAAGTATTCTTCAGTTTTGTAACAGTTATACAAATAGTATTTTAGTCCTATATGATGCTATAAATATTGTATTTAAAGAATAAAATATTTTTGTAAGACTATTTCAAACCTGAAAAAGTGTGATCATGTTTTACTGATACCTTACAATTGGCGCATAGTTTACTCGTGCATAACATCGTCCAAAGGTGCAATTAACTGGGTGTACTTAAGGGGAGCGTAACGACCTTGGTATGCACTTTAAATAATAAGTCATATACATGTCTATATTTATTTTTTCGTGAGGAATACGTCTGTGGGGTATGTCGAAATAATTTTTTTATAAAACATTTTGTATTTTAAGCAGAATTGGAGCTATCCTACTTTATTGTGGAAGACCTTTCTTCTATAATTTCCATTTATTGCGCTGTCCCTGGAAGATTAGATTCTTGAGTTTCAAAACACTAAGAGCCTCTCGTAATTTGGTGACGTGGTCAACTTGGGGTCCTAACAATGAATAAAAGGAAGGCCTAAGCTGGGTCTCGACTCTAAGCGCCTCCTACCTCCGGCGGGGTCGGTCCCCGGATTTTTGCATGTGGGAATCGTGCTGGACGATACCGTTGGTCGGCGGGTTTTGTCGGAGATCTCCCGTTTCCACCACCGTTTCATTCCGGTGTTGTTCCATGCTCACCTCATGTCACCCCTCACCAGCGCTAAAGACCTCGATTAGCGCTGACCAAAATCTCTCACTCACTCGACTCTTAAGCTTGATAGAGCGCGTCTGGGGCACGTCGGCGACAGGAAGGGGTACAGCGTCGAGCACATACTCCTTACATAAAACTTTGTACCGAGCCCCGAAATATCTGTGTGGCCCTGCTCCTACCATTAGAGCTTTGTACAATAGTGCGAAGCTACGACAGAGGCGAGATCGTTGACGACGCGAACGGCTGCGATAGAGAATGTCTTAACGCAGATATGATTGTCGCTTGCGAACGGGAAGAAGGAGAATCGTATAAACTAGCGCAACTGGAAGGAAGAGGAAACAAACAGAACGTAAATGTGAAAGAAAAACGATTTCGGTGAAATGTTGAGCTTGTATCCATTACGACTTCGTACTTTCGTGAACAAACTATAACAGCGCGCCAGTTTAGACCATCATCTGTCTCATTTACCTTCCGTTTTTGCCGCAAGAGGCAACTGTAAAGGCAAGAAACGCCCCGGCGCTGTGATGATATTGTATAATCGAGCGAAATTTCGCATACAGTGATCGCAAATCGCTTTTGCAGTATCGCACATCGAAATTACCAACCGCTGGTAGACGGTGAAAACTTGATGGGCGCGGTGTGCGACGTGCGCGCGCATCCCCATCAGGCGGTACGGCAGCGCCACACGCCGATAATTGCCAGCCAGCGGGGCGGGCGTCCGGGAGCTCGCGGTACAGTTGGGTCGCAGCGCGCGACTGTTGTGCTCGGTGGTGTGTGCGCGCTCGCTCGATAGCTATCGACTGTGGCGGCGCGGCTATCGATCGAGCCTCCGCGGTGGTCGCCAACTCCGGGGGTGAGCAGAGCTGACGTGTAGCGGCCCCGGGAAGTGTGATGTGTTGACGGGTGGCCCTTCTCCATACAGCAAGTGTGGCGTTGGGAAACGGCACAACGAAGCGGCCAGCTGCTCTGTTCTTCAGAGCCAGGTACGTACAAGTACTACAGTGCAGTGTTGTGCGGGCGCCGACATCGTCTGTAAACAAGGGCAGTTCCACTGTGGGTGCGTGTATTCAGTTAGTGCCTGCCTTCAACATGTGCATTTTGTGTCTCGGAAGTTTTCATAACATTCTATTTACAGTATTTAATATTTCTGTCTGGGAGGGAAATATTAATTCTCAAATTCCTTATATTTGTGTTTTCTTAATATTTTTCATTGATAAAACATACGGTAACTGATTAAAAAAAATAGAAGACAATAATATTTAGAGGTTCTAGCTTATTGTATATAAAATGTAATGCCTCGCTGAGTTTATCATTCGTATGTATAATACATTTTCCTAAAACATTTACACAATATACTTCCCCTTAGAAAGATGCACTCTAGCTGCAATTTTTTTTTGTTTGATTCGAATCAACCCCTCGGTAAAACTGACGATAACTACCGCTCCGTCAGGCCGCTCGAGCTGTGACGTCACACCGCTTGGACAGTTTCCTGTCGCAGTGCTATTAACACCAGGCAAGAAGTTCATAAAGGCTTTCTTGAACTAAACCGTGTCACTAGTGCGACAATGTAACTCCAGTGCCACGTACTTGATAATTGATTATTAATGTCCTGCCCACACCGTGGACTCTTCTGGCTCAGGGGATGTAGGTCTCGAGAAGGCCAAGGACGCAGGATTCTTGTTTTCCTATTGATTTTTTACGAGAGCTTGCGATTTCTATTCACGTTGTCCGGCTGCGAAACTTCAGACGTGCATGACATCCGGACACAGCGACTAATCCACAAATGCACATGTTATTTAGGAAAACCTGTTTATTCTTATATAATTTACCTGTCGTCTCTGGTCAACACTTTAAACATGGTAAATATCATCGGATTGTCTTAAACATATTTCCCCCGATACTAACGGGGGAAATATGTTTAAGGCCGTTAGTAAATTTGAGACTGAGGGCAGGTTTCACCAACATATGTTAAGCATTTAACTTTTTAAAGAAGATTAACATACTATTTAACATGCAACATATTCTGTTAATCATCAACAAATGTTAAATGCTTAACAGAGGTTTGTGAAACTGGGTCTTAGCCTTTGGATGTTAAACTTGGTCATTGTTTACATCCTATATTTGGCAATGATATTAAAACAACGATATATATGCACGAAATTAACAGTTTATTCATATAACCTACAAACCTCCATGTAACCGCAAATCCTGGGCAAATTCTTGTAAAATGTTCACTATTTTATATGTTGGCTGATGAGAAACCGACCTTCGGAGCCAAACGTTGCTACACAACTTAGTAGTCCAAATGTGTGTCATTAATTTTTTCTTATTTGCTAGCGGAAAATGTTTTAAGAAAATTGAGGTAATTTGAAACAAATAATTCAGCGTCAATGCGTGGACAGGGATACGTGGCGAACATTTGGTTGGATCTGTAATCAGAGATTATCGAACAGATGAATAAATAAACAGTGCAAGAGCTGTAGCTGGCCCACACGTTCTCCGAACTCTTTAACTTTTATTTTTTTTATTTTCAGTTCTGTTTACACCAGCCACAAATTATTTGCTTAGCACATTTTTGCAATAATATTCTTAACAAATGTTGCAAAACCTAAAGGAAATTATTTGTAACTTTTGTTTACGACGTAACTGTAATATTGTCGCGTTTAGTTCAAAACATTTGAAATGTTTCGCTATAAAATATTAACAAATGTTATTTCTAAGAAAGGGACGGGTTTTATATATTTAGTAATTTATTGTCAACGTACCAACGTTGTTTTCCGTCCAAGAAGCATCAGCTGTGGTGTGCATGTTCATAAGTTTTCCTGTAACTTTGTTGAAAACAATATTTTAAATGTTTACATCGTTGTTAGCAACAATTGATTTTCCATTGTTTAAATAACAGATATCCCCAGTAGCCGGCCTCTGTAGCGTAGTAGGTTAGGGGACGGTCCGCGGTGCGTGAGATCCTGGGTTCGAATCCCGGCTCCGGCCTGGATGTTGTGCTGTCCCTTCACCTCGCTTCACCTTCATCGACTCTTAAAGGACCGTATAACCCTCTCATCTCATTTCACCTCACCTGTTAACATTGTTAGACATCACGTACCATTGCATACACGTTTTGGTAAAATTTGTGTGATAAAATTGTTGCTTCTATTTTTTTGGTGTAAACGTACTTAACAGCGTTACCAACGTAATTAGCAAATTCTTTGTTAATAATTCAATATTTTGCGATATAATAACTGCTAGTCGCTCCGTCAGTTTGAAGGTGGTTATTTTTAACGCACTGTAAAACGATGAGCAGCACCACATTATTGTAGTATGAACAAAATGTCCCCGTGATGTAACTAGGCTTTGTGAAAAAGGAAGGGGAGATGGGTGGGGTTTTTTCCAACCTGGAAATTTGTATTTTAAGTGCAAAATTGTACTGTTTAAGCAGTTTTCTTATGTAAGCTTTGAATATATTCTGCCGTTGGTATTTATTTATAATTTTTTTTTTTTACTATTTACTATTTCTGGTTATTTTAACTCCAAATAATTGGCCACGCCTCTGGCAGTTTTATACATTAGCCTGCTTTTAAACAAGCCCCTTCGAAGTGTGCCTTATTTGAACGTAAGGTTATGTGGACGTTGCTCGCTGGCTATAAGGTGCGAGTACATGAACAATACAAGACTTTACTACTTGTTTTATATCTACATATAAAACAGTTTAAAAAAACGTATTTGTTACGGTCCTTCGAGTATTCCACAGTTTTTACATACAAGCAAAATAAAACGAAGCACGTTATCAAAAATATTTGTGAAAAAGAGGGAGTTGCTAAGATGTATGAGAATTTTATACTATTTTGTGATAGCTTACGTTTGAAGCAGATTCTATCGTTACCTGTAATAATTTTAAAAGTTGCTCAACCGTTAACATTCTGACAGTAATATACCTGTCTAATTGAGGTAGTAAGGTTTTTTTATTTACCTTCGTTGCACGGATTTCTCCTCCACCACGGATTCCGTAAGTATAGTCTATTAATTCTAGTCTAAATGATATTTAAAAATACAAGCTGTGAGCAGGGCTGTGGAGTCGGAGTTTTGGAAAGTCTGAGTGGAGTTGGGAGTCGGTTAAAATGTTGTGACTCCGACGTCATGTCTGACTTGGCTAACAAATAAACAAACTTATTAAATTTTTTTCCACTTTAAAATTATAATACAAACGTTTAAATTGTGCATACATAAACTAGCGTAGGTAAATATTTATTAAGAAAATATTTATAATACAGTATTTTAAAAACTGTACGTGATGAAACGAGGAATGAGTTGGCAGATGGAAGATGCTGGATACTCTGGCGTATGCACGTTTAGGATTGAGTGGACAGAGGAAATAGTTTATAAACGCGCAGCTATTGTCCTTTTTTTTAAAATACTTTGGAAGTTTGGAATAGCATTAATTTTTTTCTTAATTCAGTATTAAAACAAGTTAAAACGGGACATTTAGTACACATTTATGTGAATGTTTAAGAATATTATTCGGTAAAATGTAGAATTTTCTGTTCTCTCCGTGATGATGGTAAACATGACTTAAAACAATCAGTTTGTCACGATGTTTTGAGATTTGTGAGTCTAGGACTAGGTGCAGTCGGAGTCGGACAGTGGAAAACCTGATAGTCTGAGTCAGAGTTGGTGTAGAAAGTTTCGTTTACCGACTCCTAAGCCCTGGCTGTGAAGGAAATCTCCATAAATAAAAGAGAACACTGTCTGACAGACATTAAAACACAGCCCAAATCGTTGAACGTAGGAACTGTTAACTTTTAGGGTTGATTCGCCTCATGGTATAGGCAAGTACTAAGAAGGGATTTTCGATATTCGACCACTATGGAGTGAATAAAATGGTGAAACAGGATGTAGATTAACTATCGATATATACAAGATGTTAGTGAACAACTCCGGCAGATGATTCCTTATGAAAAAACAACCAGAAATTATATTTGAAAATTTTCGCCTAAACTCAATATTAAGGGCAGTAATGTGTTTCTAAATATCAAAATTTATAATCGTTTTCCCCCAAAATTTCGACTACTAAATGACATAAGAAAAAATATTTTCAGCATTGCTTAATGCTGTTGGGACCTTCAAACCAACAGCAAATACAACTTGAGACCTTCCACTCTTATGAAAATAATAGGGGTGGCTACCATCTAACTGCATACAACTATTTTACAGTTGGGATTTTTTAAGATTTGAAGATGGTTTTTTTGATAAATGAGACCTGCGTAACAAATAAGGTCCTTTGTTGCAATGTCTAGGACATACCGTTTATGGTATATATTTGCACAGACATACAGAGCCTAGAGCATTAGCAATCCTGTGAACATCCATGTGATATGTGCAGCGTATAGACGATGGTGGACATTAGCAGTAAACAAGTACAATACTGTTAAAGTCGCAGATCAGTTTGTTTCTAGAATTATGTGTACATATCGTAACAGTCGTGAACGAAAACGGTAGGCCCCAGGCAGCTGAAACATGTGTAAATGGTATTGCGTTCGTCATACTGATAATAAACCAAATACGAGTAACTTAGTGCAGTATTACTTGAAAAAGAAAAATAATAGTACAGTGTCGGTGTCAATGTTGTTTCTCCAAAGTACGGCAGCACGATTCTTGTCTCCCTACGAGACGATACGGTGATTATCGCCGGAGATCACACCAATTTTCATATATGGGAATCGTGCCGGTACGTTGACGCTGATCTGTGGCTTTTATCGTGGATCTCCCATTTTCCTTATCCTCCATTCCCAGTGCAACTCCAAGTTCATACCATGTCACCCCTCTTTGGCTCTCAAAATCGTAAATGTTACGAGACGTCAGAATATCTTCACTCATTTTGTCAGAATTCCTACAAGAAATCCTTTACGTACGTTTGTTGCTGATTCTAAAGTCATAAAAACGCTTTTACGTTTGTTTTTTTTTTTTGTGGCTGTTAATGTCTTTATTTGTTTAATTTTAATACTTGTATGCAGTATAGTGGTATGCATTGTTATCATGTATTACTTAGTTTTTTTTTTTTTTTCATTCATCTCACTAACTATCGCAACCCGCACAACTACTTCTGCATTTGTACCGCAAGTAGCCTACACGGCTCGACGCACACTGTCACGCATGCATACTCCTTATTTAAGGAGTTTGGCGAAAACTGTTTATTTCGACAAGACTAAGCTCTCTGAACTGTTTTTGTGTTTGCAATTACACCCTTAGATAAATAAAACAAATGAAGAGAATATAATTCCTTACAATATTCTCAAAGGTGTAACATGCCTTATTTATTGCTTCATCGGGTGGGGATCCTAATTGGTTATGCAAATCAATTACTTTTAAAATCCTGACTTTTGGGAGATGGCGTGCTTCTGAGGAACATTGAAAAAGAAAAATAGTAGTACAATATCGACATACTCTGTTTCATGTAAGTTTGGATAAATTTATCAGCAACTTATGGGCAAAAATTTTCAGTATTTTGCAATTTTTTGCACATTGCAAGACATTCTTAGCTCTAAAATGAATCAGAAATGTCCATTTTTGCATTTGTACTGCAAATTTTTTCTTATGTAGTGACACAAATTACAAAATATTACAAATTAGTGCCCGTAAGTTGCTGTCAGATTTATTCAAACGTATATGAAATGGAGTACATCAATGTCGTTTCTCTAAAGCATGCCATGTTAGGTTTAGGATCCCCACACGAAACAACAATAAATCGGGCATGTTACAGCTTTTCGCTGCATACATCACATGGATGTTCGCAGGGTTGCTTATGCTATAGGCTCTATGGCTGGCTGCGCGAATATTCAAGTGTGTTTTGAACATAAACAGTGCAACAAGTGGACAATTTTTGTTACACAGGTCTCATTTCTCAATAAACCATCTTCAAATGTTCGTAGTTGTATGCAACTAGATGGTAACCACCCCTATTATTTTCATAAGAGTGGAAGGTATTAAGTTGTATTTACTGTTGGTTCGAAGGTCCCAACAGCATTAAGCAATGCTGAAAATATTGTTTTTAATGTCATTCAGTTTCCGATATTTTGGGGAAATACGATTGTAAATTTTGATTTTCAAAGACTCATTACTGTCTTAATATTAAGTTTAGGCGAAAAATTCAATTTATAATTTCTGCTTATTTTTTCATAAGGAATCATCTGCCGAAATTTGTCAGAATTTTTCTATAATACTGTGTTATATATATAATCACGTTGAACTGAGATATCGGTGTGATTTTTGCTTAGGAATGATGTTTATTTAAGTAATATCTGAAAAGTGATTTTATGATTTGTCGAAGTTAAGGGGGTGCAAATGAGTGACAAGTATTTCCATTGAATTGTCGACGTAGCTGGAGCTTAAATAGCTATTGTAGAGATTTTCGCTCCAATGGGACGCCCATAAAACGGTTAAAAATATATTTCAAGGATTTTTTTTTAATTCGACCTCTTCAAGGGGTGAAACGTCGTAACATTTGTATTAGACTGGCCCATGGTTTCTATCTAACCAGATGAGATGTCGAGGTGTTGTTGCTTCAGAATTATGCGTACGCAAATGCAAAAGAAGTTACATAAGTTTTTTTGTACTTAAAGTATTTTAAAATTTAATTTATTACTTGGGGGACAACTTCAGTCTATGTAAATCATTCAATTCGAAAAGCAAGGGGGACTAACGAGACATAATTTATGTAAGATTATATTTATAGCAATTTTATCGATACTTAGTGTTGCACAATCGCTTTGTTCACGAACCTTTTTCCGTGTTTTTCTTGCAAAGAATACAGCCGACATAACCTGCAATGATACAAGTATTGTTCGCGGGCAAAGCCGCAGACTGACAGTTGTGCGCGATTATTTTACATGTAACGTGTAGGGAATGCTTGTTACTGGAGCTATCAACTATGTTTCATAAAGTCCGTCCTTTGTGCTTGACGAACTGTTGCGTCATTCCGTTCCAGACAGTTCGAAGTAAACGGAGTACTTTTGAAACCCTGGTGTTTTTTACCCTGTCAAGTTCTGTCCACACGGAGGTCAGAGAAATAATAGGGAAGTTCACCTGACAAGGTAAAGTCGCGGAATTTTCACATGAGGCAGGGTAAAAATTGACGTAGTGCTTAAGTTTCTTTATTGTTTGCTTTAATATAGGATGAAATTTAAAATCTTAAAAGTAAAAAAATAATGACAAGATAAAAGGGCGCTATGCAACTAATTACTTGCTGTATTAACATTGACAGTAGACATTTGCAAGTACTCATAGACCTAATACTTGGAGGTAAAAATGAACACGAAAAAAATACCTGCATTTTTTGCACGGAATCAATGTTTCGGTGTATGATGAAGCCGGCCGGCTTAGTCGACAAAACGTTGCATCGGCACAAGAACTTTGCGTCGTTCTATTTTGTATGTGTTTTTATCTACTAGTATTGGGTGTATGAGTATATGTTAACATCTGCATTTAATTGATGTCATATTTATTTAAGTAGCAAATGAAAAATGTGCTACGAAAGTCAGTTGTCCGACAGTAAATTCATAAGGTACGGCCTGGAAAACAGGGAACTGTCAGGGAATTTCAGTGGTCATCCTGTTTGCGTTTCCACCCTTTGTTAATAATAACACAGCACTGTAGGTAATAATAAAAAAGTTAATGTCTAAGGCTAACCGTGTACAGCTCATACCTCCTGTGGAACCGTGATTTTAAACGGAACCAATAAGATTAATCTAGTGACGCGTAAATTTGTCTTGTACTATACAGGATGTATCGAAGTCTGTTGTGTAAATGTAAGCCATAAACCGTACAGACGACCTAAGTGTGGTGACATGTGTGACAAAGCACGTGAATTTTAATTTTTCTATCAAAGCTAAAGAAAAAATAATGTGAAACCCTGGATAATGTGTAATTGAATGAAGACCGACAAACTCCACAAAACCTTTCACTGTTGTCAGATTATTTCATGGAAATTGTAAACGGTCACTACCTTCAATTTGACCCAATTTTCCACGATGTACTAACAATATTGGCATTAAAAGAAAACGAAGTCTGATGCTAGTTAGCAATATACTTAGCCATATAAAAATACAATACACCATTTTTTTTAAAGAAAGGTTTTATTTAAATTTAAAATAGTACTTGCCAACACCTGGCATGTGATTAACATTCCTCGATGACGGTGAGTGTGTATTTAAGCAAGACGGCAGTGTATGTAAACTGGATTAGTAATGTAGCAATTAACAGCCGACAATGCTACTGCTTCCATGTCAATTATATCGGAATAAGGGCAATGACAGCAATGATTTCCATGAAGTAACTTGACAGGCGTTGTAGTGTTTGCCGCTCTTTGTCCCGTTACACGGTATTAGGTTTCAGTTTAGTCAATGGATTACTTTTTTTGTTGTTGTTGTTAACCTGCATCCAAAGTTTGACAGTCTTATCTAGCTACATCTCGTCTATACTCAAAATAATTCATTACACTGAAAGAAAAAATTATGAGAACAGATTCATTTAATTTAATTTATAAAATCATGTAATATTGCATTTGGTGTGTTTACGATAGTAAAAGAACAGGTTATAGTGGTAACGTTTGTTTTGCTTTATGCAACTCATGAACTACTTTAAACGTTTTATTTATCTATCTAAGTCTCGGTCACTCTCTAAAACCCTGGGATAACACGCTACAAATAGCAACCTCGCTCAGTAATTGAGCTAATGGCGTTGTTATTTTTGTACTGCGGATGGACTTGGATGTCATAGTGATGATGTAGGACCCAACGAGTACAAACAAGGGCGTTAACCCAACCGTCCTTCTCATCGTAATGGGGATGTAAGTTAATGTAGGTTTTATGGGCGGGGACATTCCAGAAATATCACGGAGAATATGTGTCGCATTGTTCCGACAGAACCCAGTCACTTAAAGAATTACGCATTCCTCTAATGTATGGGCGTGCTTTGTTTATTCCGCGAGATTATAGTGCTGGAACGAAACACTCGTTTATTATTTTTGCACTAAACATTGCTTAACTTTTTGACGTCAATTGCTCTACCAGTCATGCTTTGGGGCTGTGAAGTTTGTGGAGTGTCAATGATAACCATATTACTGCGTAATTAATACATTATTTTTTTCAAATAATTATTATTGTACATAAAATGTTTAAAGGAATCCAGCCACACGAGAAACTTCAACAGTGTTTATGTACAGCAATTGAAATAAAGAAATTAAATGTAAGCATTGACATTACAACATTTTTTTTCGCTAATCCCTTCTATGTTTAAAATTAATCCATTGAACATTAATTTATTTAACATTAACTCTCAGTTTAGCAAGGTAGGCAGACTTCCTTAAACAAACCGTTACCCGCAAGTGAGAATTGTGGTTTATAATTTACGTAATGTCTCATTTCATAGCATTTTAACGTGCTATATATTTGTAATAATAAATCGGGCTACTTATATGCTATCTTAGTGACAAATGGAACAATCTGCAGTGAAAGTAAAATCCCTTAACTACGTCAGGATAACAAAAATAATTACACAAAGACTAGTTTATGTATCTTTTTAAATTATGTTTTGAAAATTTTGACTAGGACTCAGGATTTCCAGAAACAAACGTGTAATAAGCACAACAAGCGAAATCTGAGCTTAATTGGAGACGAAAATATGAATGGTAAAGCGCTGTACATTTTACTCGCACAATGTGGCAACACTGCACGGAAAAAGTTCTCTCTTGCGCTACGGGTCCGGGTATTATTTTATGTATGTTGTGCAATATAAACGTAGACTCATGTTTTGACGGCTCGGGACTTTAACCTGCATCCATAATATGCAAGTCAGAAGAGTATTGGTAAGATAAGTAAGATATCTGTGGAGCGCAAGAGTGCTATGTTGCCACATTGTGCCTATAAAATGTCATCGTACAACATCTGGCCACCAACATGTTCGTCTTCAATTTAGCCCGGGATTCGCGTGCTGTGCTTATTATGAGTTTCTTCGTTTCTAGACAATCTGTATGTGTGTGTATGTAAAAACGTTTGTTTGTATAATTTGTTATGTTGCATAATGTAGCTTGGTGTTTTTAATTTCGCTGGTTTCTATTTCATTTATGTGATTAGAATAATGTTTACTATTTATGGAAACAGAAAATACAAAATTTGCGAATTCGACATTTTAATCAGTATATGTAAACAGTTGTATTTTTAGTGTCTGCGAGTATATAGTGCAAATATAAAATTATATATTGTCTTTCTTTTCAGCAGACCACGTATGAAATTTCTTTTGTCCTCAGCATGTGCTTAGAATTAGAAATATGAACAACTCGATAGATATTCTGGGAGTTTGTTTGCGACTGTGCTGATTACACTGAATAACATCCAGCCTGCGCCGGTTACGAAGTATAACCGTCACAAACAGCATGTTGCGAAAGGGGAAAATATTTATTTAAAATACAGCAAAATAATTAAATCCTAATTAAAGTGTGAGTAAATTATTCAAGAGTTGCAAAGACGACACCACAGTAAAAAAAATTAGGCAAATGAAAATTATTGAATACGACAAACACCCTTCCCCCTTCTCGAAGGTGTTTATTCTCGTACAGAATAAATATCTTGTGCGGGTGAGGGATTATGTGATTAACGTAAGATAAACTTTTAAATGAGTACAGCTTATACCAATGCGGAATAATTCCACCCTTTTACAGAACATATAAAATTAAACAGAAATATAAATAAGACCGAAGGGATATAGAATTTGGGTAGAGAAAACATATGATGTTATATTTAGGTGAAAACCCGAACTGCAGAAAGAACGATATGTGACATACGATTTTTTTTAAATTCCCTATCAACAAAATGTTTCATGTTCTTCAGCTTTAGGGCTAGTTTGTTTTCGAAGAAAACTCGCTAAAAATAATTAAAATATAAATTCTTTAATGTTAAGACATCGCAGCCGCATAGTTTATATGCAGCTTATTTGTTACAAGCCCTACTTAGTTCTTTGGAATATTGTTCAGTTATACGTCCCGACTTATCACTTAACTCGTTTACGTTTACAAGTTCTCGGTTTACGCTATTGACCTAGTAACACGAATTAACCTTTGTTCAAAAACTTGTTGATATCGTATCGCTTGGAGATTCTAATCTTCAGTGTAGGCCTAAAACGACAGTACCAGACGCAAATAAAAATACTCGTAACCTTAGCATCGCGCCATTTCCTACACTGTATTCCACAATGACATTTGTGGATGAATAACGTGCTGACTAGAGAAACTTTGCAATTTTTTTTTTAAATTTGCATGAAAATCTAAATTTAAAATATAATAATCATATAAAACTTTTATTGTAAAATTGCATAGAGTATTTTTGTTTAATAGAGATATGTTTAAAAAGGGTCAATTTAGAAGCAGTTTATACTTCTCGAAATAAGTGCTGCATATACTGGTTTTTCGTGCAAGCGTATAAACAAGAGATTATTGGGACAGCTGACAACATGTAAATTCCAACCCAGTGTAGCCAGTCGAAAAGTGTTTAACTTAACCTACGTGGTACTCGGATTATACAAACAAAATTTTAGTAGTTTATTTAACGTATGTCACAATTTAAGTTAAGAGATTGCAAGCTAGGTATTCGAGAGCTCTTAACTGTAGACGTTCTCTACTTCTGCCCTACATTTCGTTAGGTTTACCTTGTATTGCGTATTGGGTATTCAGTCTTTTTTCTATGTCATTTACATTTTGTATTTTAAAGGTTGACAGCCTCAGGGGAACACCTGGGTCTATTAGGCGAGGATGAGCCTTCGATTGTTTGCTAATTGCCTTCTGCATGGATAGAGGGGAAGTGACACACAACACCAGCTATGCAGCCTGGGAGGTTACATTAATGTTTGCATCTCCTCGGCAGGGAATACGAACCCGGTACCCTTTGTCACCGGCCAGGAGCTTTGAACACTGAGACAGGCGTTTGGACATTCAACCCTTACAAAACACTATTTGTTCGAACTTATCAAGCTAACAATATTCCATAATATGGCCCCCAGTTATCCGTCATAACCTTTATACCGTAGGGGAGATCAAAGGAAAGTCTCTGAGTTAGGAGAGGGGGTAATTATTAAATTTCGCGGGAGAAGGGTGACCGGAAGCAGGACATCACGTCTGGAGAACAAACTTGTGACTGGCTGCCCTTGGGCGTCTGCCCGACCATGAAATATGGCATTAAATGAAGCCCCACGACGGAAAAACGATGGCATGTGAAGGGTGGGGGGAAAGGGAGTACCTCGAGTAAACCTGACGGCTGACAGCGACGTCGGCTATGTTCCTCACGTGGAAAAAATTGGGGGTCGGGCCTGCCGGGAATCGGAACCTGGATTGCTTTTACAGGAGACGAGTACTCTATATAACCACTGCGTCAGAATGTGGGAAAGCCCCAAGACAACTCGCACTTCTGCCGTGTTCGTCGCGAGCATCAGGTGCAAACTAGTCGCACACGACCCCCCCCCCCCTTCCTCAAGACCCTTACACGCTCGAGAGTAACGAACCACCGCGGAATGCTGCCGAGCTGATCGATTGGCCACGTACACGGGATACATCGCTATATAATGTTCCTACTTCAATTTTACTATTCAATACAGAGCAACGTCAGTTCGTCTTCATGCATTTGCAGAGAACAGCCTATACAACAGACAAATCATGACCGTTTTTTTTCTGCATTGTGGGAATTACGGATGTATTTACTGTATCTACAGTTCAGTATCACTAGGGACGGGAATTTTTGGTGAAAAGTTTTTTGCCCCACTTTGTTTCAGTGTTTTCCGTGCACACCTGCAGCTCAACTTCATGGCAATTGACAAGAGTCTTTTGTGCAGAGTTGTTATTCATTTGACTGTGCCAATCAGTACACGGATAACTGCGACACATCACGTCTGTGATTTGCGGGTTTAACCTCAAGACACTGGGTGTTACGGCGTCCAATCACTAGCCACAAAGCAGAGATGCAGGTGCGCACGTAAGCCACTGAAACAAAGTGCTGCAAAAATCTTTTCACGAAATTTTCTGTCCCTAGGTATCACTTTATAAAAATGTTACAAATTTGACTGTGAGATGTTTTTGGAATGGACGTCAGTTCAGAGAACCCTTAGATGGCCGCCTGGGTGAACGTATTTTGCGTGTCGAGGCGTTGAAGTGAGAAACGGTAAGGATGACACTAGCCGAAAGTCACTGAACTGACATGGGGCCGCGGCGGCCGAGTGGTTAGACCACACGCCTCCTACCAAAGTGATCTGGGCTCGATCCCTGGCGAGGTCGGTGCTCATATTTTCACACGAGAGGAATCGTGCCGGACGATGTCGTTGGTCGGCTGGTTTTCTCGGGGATATCCTTTTTCCCGCGCGCTTCTCATTCCAGCGCGTCTCAATTGTAGGACCTCATTGTCATCCTTCGGGTACAAGCAGAAGCCTACGAGCGCCCAGTAATAAGTCAGCATCCGGGATGCGATACCTGATCCTCATACTGTACTTAACTGGCGTACTGTCTTCCAGCTGTTAGCTCGTGTCTGTGAGATGTTTAGCTGTACTAACCGTTTAGTTTTAATGTGACGTAAAAATGAGTGTTGTGTACACATCTACATCTTCTGAAGGATTCTTCACCAGGAGTTTCATGTCTAAAGAGGGTAGCAAAATCATCGCTTTTCGCTTTTTTGCTCCGCGAGAAGATTTTTAAAAGCGTAATAAATTGCGTGTAACGATGTTTGAATGCTATTCCTAACATCTCTCTTGTTGAACAGATTTAGAATATACGTTTATCGTCCCAACAGGCCACAGACGTCCCAGGCTCTGCTCACCGCTCGGCTCGTACCTATACTTGCTAATGAGATGCTAGTATTGTTTTTGTTTTAATTTTCATTTACTAGCAAAAATTAACTAGGCGTTATCTAATGCTTTAGGGGCTGCAGTGGTCGAGGGGTCAGACTCTTGCCTCTCACCAAGGCGATCCGGGTTCCATACCCGGCTGGGTCGGTCCCCGGATTTTCTACCAGCGCTGAAGACCTCGATGTTAGGCGCTGACCAAAATATCTCTCACTCACGCTAATGCTTTATTATTCCTGTGATCATATTTGGAATCTAATATTTGAATACGTACGTTGTTTAGCTGCCACTAAGCTACAGTAATTGGGTTATAGTATAATGGTGCTATAAACGGTTGTTTATAATTTCACAATTTCTTTGCCATTTAGCCCACTCAGCTAATCTCTCTTAATATTAGCACATGCAAAAACAATAGAACAGAAAATTAAGTTACTTCCGCCTCTCTGCTTCACTTCTTAGAATGATGATTGGAAAGATTTTGGTCAGGACTATACAGGTCTTCAGCACTGTCGAGAGGTGACACGTGAATACGGAGCAGCGCCGGAATGAAGGGCGGGGAAACGGTAGAGCACAGAGAAAACCCGCCGAACAGCAGCATCGTCCGTCGCGATTCCCACAAGCAAAAGTCCGGGGATCGACTCTGCTGGGGATTGAATCCGGATCGTTTTGGTGGATCACGAGAGGTTTAACTCCTTGACAACCGCGGCCCCTTTTCACTTCCTAGAAGTGTTTTGTCTGCGTACTAAGGTACATCTTATCTGTTCTACCTACGTGAAGACATATTGCCACACAAACACTGTAAAATATAATCCTACTGTTATCTCCTGTTTAAATCACTGCTTCCACCGCTGTGTACGAGACTCCACGTGCCCACTGCTCAACAGGATGACGACGTTCCTTGAAAATGTTTATTGCTTACACCAAACACACGTCACCACGACTAATAAACAATTTTTTTAATGAGTCTTCAACGGTATAAAATTTCCACGTTTGACGAGTGGGAATTACAGAGCGATAAGAGCCAGTGTCCCACGCTTAACGAATAACATATCGCCTCTGTTTCACAGTGTGTCAAACAGGTATACAAATTTTCATTGTAATCTTTTTCCTATGGTACTTTAAGCAGTAACCATGATATTTAATTGTTGGATAGTGTGAAGTAAAAGCCAACTCATGCCTCCAGAATTTCACTTTATGAATTCAGGTGGTATTTTCGGAGTTTCCGCAGTCTAAAAAAATGATTTTAGCCATTTTGAGAGGCCCGAAAATCATGTTTCTAACAAGAGCGCGGAATTTTTTAAAACATTGAAGCATAGTTTCAAGTGTGTGTGTGTGTGTTTCGTAGTTAAACGCAATATGAATAAGTTATGCTTTTTCGTGCAAAAAAAAAAAAAAAAACACGCGTGACACGCTACATTGTCCATGCGCCAGGCGAAGACTTCTCTTAATCTCGAATATGTTTTTCTTCCTTATCTGTCCCTTCTGTGTTTACTGACTTACTGAAAATTTTACGGCCTACATAATTCACATCAGCGTCAAAACATTACAATAATGTGCCCTATCGGTTCGCACAGGTGGTGTCTTGCGTGCGCTGATAAGGCTTTTTAATATTGACCAGTGAAAGATCGTGTGTAGCCCTGCTGGTCGGGACAGAACCTAGAAGATAATGTTTTTTTTTTCTTGAAGGCGCCTGCAGTGTCGACTTTATCGCATTTGAGAAAACGTGTTTTTGTGGATTGTTGTAGAGTCTATTATTGTGTTAGAATAGTGACAATACCGGGCTTTCTGTCAAACTTTCTATAGTTTCTGCTA
>PNEQ01075658.1:56252-76255 GCA_003012365.1 Medauroidea extradentata
GGGCGTAGCCACGCCTCTAGGTGCCCTAATTTTCAGCATTCAAGCCGCGCGCCCCTCGTCGGCTCAAGGCTGCTCGCTCGCTTTCACCCCATGTTTTCGCAACTTTCCCTCCCCTGCTGTGTTGAACGTCAATCTGCCGTAACATAAAGGCCACAATCCTCCGGCCATATTGCGCCTCTCGCCAGTACTCAAAACTGAAATACAAATTAATTATTTTAAACCAAAATTTGCCATTGAGACACACAAAACATACAATTCTAATCATAATGAAATTTCAACTGGCTTTCTACGACTATTCTAACATACATTTACAGTATTTACAATATATGTGTTGTTTATTTTCATTTGAAGGCTATATGCCGGTTACAATAGTAACGTGGAGTACAATCCACTGTCATATAACAACGCCAAATGTATATGTTTCTGTTTATAGGCTGTCCAACGTAAAACCAGCCATTATTGAAGACTGCGTTATCAAAAATTATAATTTAAAAATTTGTTCTGGGGTAGCCATAGATTTTATTTGAATATGGTAAAATATCTACTCTATGTAACATGTACACTATGTTAACGACTGACAAGAATGTTAACACTTTATGCGAGGGAAAAAAATAACAATCGTTTTGAAAATGCTCACTTCATAGCGACTAGCCTATAAGTAAGTCCCAGATGTTGGTACACTGGAAATATTGTTTTCCCTTTTCCTTCCGCCCTTCGCCCACCTCTGGTATTTTTCGCAATGCAGAGGTTCCCTTTCAAGCATCATCGACCGCCTGCATGAATGCCAACGTTCCGTTCAAACCTTCGAGGCCGCATAAATTATCGTCAAACTATTTGGTCAAGGTTGTACGAATTGAAATTTTTATGAGATTTGTGGTGTAGTGTCATCACCTCCCTCCCCCGGATATACTACTTCTCGGCAGTGAAAAAGTGATCAAGTTACGAATAATGATATTTTTTCAACTTTTTGTAGAAGATATCGTCATGAACATAGTAACGTAGAATTTTGTCTAGAACAGATCAAAGTAACTCTGAACATAACGTTATATTTTAACAAGTGTTTCTTGAAGTCGTAGGAAGAAAATCCATTAATAATTAATTTCTCTGCAATATAAAACTTCGTCTGCTTTCAAGCCGCGTTTCAAGATTGGTTATTGTAACAATGACGTTTGTCATAACATAAGAAGAAAACGCATTCCATTCGCACAACATAATGAAGAACGTGTATGAACTTTTGTATTGCACAATTGGCAACTTTAACAGTCTTTAACAGGTAAGGTAGGTGGGCTTTACGTCTCGTCGACAGACAGGGCATTATAGACGGTGACACAACTTGCTACAATGACAGGAGCTGGGAGAGGAGTCGACCATCACAGCATTCGCCTGGAGCCATTTCGGGAAGCCATGGAAAACTTAAATAGGATGGCCGGAACCGGGGATCGAACCCGGGTCCTCCCGAGTACAAATCGAACGTTGTACCGTTGTGTCACCTAACTCGGTCAGCGACTCGAAAGAAAATAAAAGTTCAAACATACATATGTGTGAAAGTAGGACTGTGGTAGCTTGATGGACGCGGTTAAATATGCCTCTTGTGATGACTGTTTTGCATGCCTAAAATTGTATAGGTGCGATATGAAACATTTAATAAATCTATTTTTATTTCACTCATATGATCTTGTATATTAAATCAAAGACATCCCGAAATATAATTTTTGGGTCTACGTATAATAGTAATAGGTAATAAAAACGTACAGTGCTATAACAATTTTCCCTGTGTCAAACTCTCTCATTAGAAACACATTTTCTTTCCAACCTATAGTCGAATTACCCATTTTCGTTAAGTAAAGAAACGAAAAATATTGTGGATCCTTACCAATGTCGCGAAGAGTTCGAACGTGAATTAAATTGGCCAGTTTCCTTACAAATTCTGTAAATCTGAATGTTATACACCAGTATTCGCGGAATTTGGCTCGCTAGTTCAGTGCTTAACTCGTTGGCATCTGATGCGCGTTTCCATACGGTTAGTTGGTACATTTTGAAGTACGGCAGTCTGAAGAGAGAGTTTTTAGCTTTTTGGAGGGCTTCGAAACACTGTTTTCAATAAGCACTGTGCCTTCAAAAATAACGTTCCGTCCTTGTTAGACGGTTTTTTTTATTTAGGGTTAGCAAGTTTGTCCCCTAGCCGCTTGTAGGTAAGTATTACCAAACAAATTTGTTGCTTTTCGTACCTTGGCATAATGGGCACATGTGCAAGAGTTTGGTTTTAAAAAGACGTATTTACCAACACACTGCAACACATTTTAAGCACTTGTAAGCGGCGCCTTAAAAACAGCACCACTGCACCAGTGGGGCCAGTCTGTCATAAAAGGGTAATTTTCCAACAACAGTGCCCAGACCTGTCATTCTATGGCAGTGTGGGAAGTGTTACGTGCAACGAAGGTTTTTTCTTTGTGTTTTTCGTATCTGGTTGGTGTTTTACCACATACGGCAGTCTGAACAAGTTTTTTTTCAATAACAATCTTATGTATTTTTCTTTTCGCGGATATGCAGATGTAATGCACGTTGAGTAGTTTCGCCAAAAAAGAAATAATCGCAGCTCACTGTAACAAATTTCAAACGTAGGAGGACTGATAGAATTTGCATGTTACATTAAATTCAGGAAATTGTGTGGGGCTTGTGGCTGTCGGACAAGCATGTGCCACCACTGACTTTCCTGTTAATCTGCATGCAGCCCACATTATTACAGGATATTTTTGGGAATTTGTTTTTCAATGCCGTTAAAGAAATCGGCAATTAAGAATTACTTCGAAAGAGCTAGTTTATATATGTATATATAAATATAATATATATAATATACATATAATGAATTATATACATATAATATATATTTCCGAAGTTTGTCTTGTGGCCATATTTTTCTTGTCTGAATGTAGAAAATAGTTTTCGTACAAAAAGCGATATCTTTAAAAGTGACTGAACTCCACCTGATTTAAGTAAATATGTAAGTTCCTATTCTTATGCGCTTGCCAGGGTTGCCAAGTAAGGAGGTTTATTTGCCAGTTGCGCAAACTGTGTTACAATATGCTCTGCAAGATAGTTGTGTGCTCATATTTATTTATCTTTTTTTCCGCAGTGTGTTTGTGGAATTGTCAAAATATAGGATTTTACAGAAATAAAAAGTAAACAATGACAAAAAAATTAGCACTGATGTTAATTAAGTAGACAACGAATAATATAACTTTAATACGGTATAATCAAGATATCATAATAGTCATATTACACTCTCTGTCCATATCGGGAATTTTAAATTAGAAGTAATTACCAGGATTTGCTTTTAAACCGCTTACAAAAAATTTTTTTATTAATACCAACATTAATACAACCAAATTTTTACAAAAATTCATAACAATGCATGTACATAGCTATACCAGAGTAGTTCACCGCCGTTTTAGACTCGATTTTTACTATGTAGATATCTATTGAGTAAAATGCTATATGTAATGATGGTAACTTAATAAGTTTTTGTAGTTGTTTAACCGCCTTGTCTTGTATATCATCAAGTAAAAATAGTTTACACAAAGTTCTGTATCTTTCAGCAGCTATTATTCTTATAAATATTTTCTGCGATTAATAATGTTTCTATTTTAGTGAGTCGCCCCATACAATGATTACGTATTTTAGCACATAATGTATATGTTCAATGTAAATATACATTGGGGGCATACCTTTTTTATGGAATACATTTCAATAGTAACTTAATTTTGCACAAGAGGTTTGACTGTATTCTTTCAGATTTAAATTTTGATCAATAATTACACGTAGTAGTTTTGTTTCATGCGTTGCTAAAAGTGTAGCTTGTGTGTTAGAACGATTAATGTGTGTAGTAAAGTGACGTTGCACTGATGAAGTACACATTCGCAGATACGGCCTCGTGCACTGTGTCGCGGGAAGTAATGCACGAGCAATACAGCGTGGGTATTGGCAGACATGTGTCCAAACAGACGCCGCACAACACTCGCGTCTGTGGATAGACGACGAGACCTGTACATTTGCAGTAAACAGACGTGACACCGGCGCGAAATGTTACGTCAGAGCTGCCATGTTTGAAGAGTGTTGGGACGCATCAGCGAATCGTCATAGGGTAGCGCGCACATCGCTCGAACGATGCACGTCAGTAAGGTTAAGGTTATTTCTACTGCAGGTTGGAAAGATCAACGTTAAACTTTTGCCACAGGGAGCATTTCTTCCGCTTGGATTCTGGTATCAGTAAGATGTGTAAATTTATCAATCGCAGAGCTTTCGTGAATTTAGAGATACGTGAAGTTGATAATTTGGTAGTCAACATTGGCTTGTTTTTCACTTTTAAGATTAAATTAAACGGCTTCTCTCTCTTTGCCAAGTCTAGTAAAATTTAATTTTACAGCTGTTTCATACTTTGTTAGACCCCTTAGTAATTGCACTGTGCAACTAGTGGAAGAATTTTTAACTGTGCCAAACTCACCGATAAGAAAACACCTTTTTCCCTTAACCTGAAGTAGAGCTAACCTGATTAAGGTCAATTCAATAGGCTAGGAAATTAATGGAATTCATAATGCATACAGAAGTTCGGCTTGGAACAATTTCCACTACTATTAGCGCATGTAGAGGTAAGTGGTCTATTTCATACTTCCGCTTATGGAGAGAAATTAAGGGCGCGGTTCATATCAGTTTCTACGTCTTTTTTTATTTTCATATTTGTACCAGATGTATTTTTTCTTATTTTAGACATAAATTGTGACTAAATCATCCTATTAGGAAATTTTTGTATCTCTGATAGTTTTTGCGTAATGATTCGTAAACGTCAAATTTTGCATTTTACGGTTTTAGGTACGCCACTAAACAAACAGACACACCAAACTGAAAAAAAAAAAATGCACAGTGTACAACAATGTTGAAGGCTATAACTTGACATATTTGAAAAAAAAAAAATTATACATCTCTATTTAAAAAAAAAAATTGTTGAAATGTTTTTATTATCATTTCGAAATTCAGCATTTATATTTAAATACAAAAATATCTAATAATTTTTTTGTTTTTTATGTGTGTCAAATTACAGACTAAAACATTGTTATACACTGTGAATTTTTTATGTTTGGTATAGACCTATCAGTTTGTTTTAGTGGCATACATGAAACCGCAAAGTGCAAAATTTGACGTTTACGACTCATAGTCATTACGCAAAAACTATGAGGGATACAAAAATGTCCTAAGAGGAAGATTTAGTCACAATGTATGTTTAAAATAAGAAAAAAAAATGTCTGGTACAAATATAAAAATAAATAAGTACGTTGAAAACTGATATGAACCGCGCCCTTAAGGTGCAAAACCAATCATTGTCAAAGAACGAAGATTTTTCCATAGAGCCAGCATAAAGTTGATCTCTTACAGATACCAGTGCTGCTGGCGGTGGAGATTTTCTTTTGCCGTAACATCATCGACCTTACTAACCTGTATCAGAATTTACCTTAAGGGGGAGTTTTAGACAATTTTGTTAGATAATTTTATTGTATTTTCAGATTTTGTGCCATACTATTTATTCAAATAGTATTATTAAAAATTTGTATTCAACGAAGCTTGGTGTACACTCTTGGTAAACTGCTTGACATAAATAATAATGGAATTTTAAATTAATTTGTCATTCAGAATAGTTGCAAGAGATTTTTTGGAAGTTAACGTATAATTTTCTGGCAATGTATTAACATGGTAAATTAATAAAATATTCGTTAATTATTTTTGTCAAACAGTTTACCAAGAATTTATCCCATGCGTTGTCGAAGAAAACATTTTGATAATACAATTTGGATAAATGTTATGGCTCAAAAACTGAAAATACAATAACATTGTCTAACACTCTCCCTTAACGTCAGACAATAAACGCAATAAAGTGCGGTTATGACAAATCACGAGGGTAGGCTGCGGGTAGTACGATATCTCGGCTCGAGTCCTGCAAACAGTACCACGAGTAAAGTTTTCAAAGTCACGAGAGCGGCTTCTCTTATCTGCTTCTGTTCGAGAACGTGATAAGCTGGGGCAGAAGAAACCGGCCAATTAAGAATGTAAACAGTACACATAGCCAAAGGCACAGCGACGTTAAACTGAATGCACACCAGTGTTTATAAAACGTTTAAGAAAGAAGCACGAAATTAGTACGAGCCTGTATGTAATATAAAGTGACATGTAAAGAAATGTGCTGTGGATGTCGAATTTAGTAAAATATTTAACAAAGATATAACGCATGAAGTGCTTTTATGCCCGCCATCTAAATTCCCTTCTCTGACTGCAGGTTTTTGACATAACCTTGTGATCGACAATACTTGGTCACGTGGCTGAGCTCGTTATACAAAATGTTTCAAAATTGCATGTCAATATTTAGGAAGCACAATCCTCGCATCTAGATGAACAAAAACAGTTAATAGGCGGTTCGGGATAAAGTGAGCTGTAAAAAAGCCCTGCTAAAGTTCTATGTTCCTACAATTCGTATCTTTCAGAACGTAACGGCTAACGACGGAAAATGTCAAATCTCTCCGGGCACGAAACTTGATGTTTGCGGGTGCAACACGAGTTGAGCAGTCAGTATAAATGTGAATAGTTCGAAAAAAAATAGCATAATTAACTATGTAAAATACAACCATGTAAATTTCGGTTGCTTTTGTTGCAATATTGTTGTATTTCAGTAGAAAATACATGGAACTATATTGCGTAATTTCGTAGGTAACCACACAAGCAGTAAGGCAGCTATAGTTAATGTTGAATTATGTGCAGTAACGGCTAGTAATATTTTCTAAAGGTTAAATTTTAAGTGCTCTCTTTATCCCGAACAACTTACATATGAACAACGTAGGTCCGAATATGCACCGTTTCTGGACTACATGTAACATGATGTACATTGAATAACGCATTAGCTGGATCGTGTCACTTTGGAATACTGGCCTACATGGCACAATGCGTGCCGTCCAAATAAATACGACTCGTCTGGTATGTAGTGTAGTTGTCAATAATATCTGGAATGACATCCCACAGTAACATGATCCAGCTCAAGCGCTATAGCCTACTACATTGTACGTCATGTACTGTCAACTGTAGTGAATAAACTGTTAATTTTTGTCCCATGTAAGTAAAACAGTTTTTATTCTATTTGTGAAGATTGTTCCCATAAAATATTGACATCTAATGTTGCAACATACTGTATTCCTACGTCATAAACGCCTTCAGTGTATTGAGGTTTCATCATGAATAACTAGAGACATGCAAAATTCGCGTTATCGTTTGGTAGCAGACTAAACTTCACTGTCCTGTATTGGCCACGAACTTTTATGAGTTGTCATTTACGTGTGTTACGTCTTTACAGAGATTGACCTCTCTACCGTGTAATCATTCTCCGGGGAGCGAGTTACTACAACATCGGCCAGCGGGAGACGTCGAACGAGCCCATAGTCACTTGGAGTCAAGTTAGCTGTCAGAAAATAACACGAATTTTGTTATGTCTCTAAGAATAACTGCTGCTCTCGTATCATCGCCAGATGGTGCAAGCTGAACAACCAGCTGATGTACTGTCACGGTCAGTTTTGTTTGCAGGTTTCTGAATCACTGCAAATTCGAGCCCGACTTTCATCGCTTCATTCTGTGGACGGATGCGGTTGCATTCACGCGTAGCGAATAAGTAATTTTGGATAAATATTTACTCATAAAGTTAGCAAATACCGTATTTTATCCATATTGGTTTCGAAAAAAGCGTAGGAATCAATTGATGTTTTCAGCGTTTATTTATCTACCACGAAATCTTAAGTAGCCCTCTAATAAAACTATTGCACAAGAAACAGAAATTATAGATCATGGCCTTACTATTATTTAGGATAATTTTTGTTTGTTTTTAATTTTCGGTTTCAGCTATGGAGGTTAGTTAAGATTGCGTGGAAGATAAATAAACGCTGAATACATCAATTGATTTCTACGCTTTTTTCGAAGCCAATATGGATAAAAGACTCAGTGATAATCCTAGATAATGGTATTTGCCAACTTTATGAGTAAATATTTATCCATAATTAGGGGCTGCGGTGGTCGAATGGTCAGACCATTCGCCTCCCACCAAGGCGATCCGGGTTCGATTCCCGGCGCGGTCGGTCCCCGGATTTTCGCATGTGGAAATCGTGCCGGACGATGCAGTTGGTCGGCGGGTTTTCTCGGAGATCTCCTGTTTCCCCCGCCCTTTCATTCCGGTGCTGCTCCATACTCATATTATGTCACCCCTTACAAGCGCTAAAGACATCGATGTTAAGCGCTGAACAAAATCTCTCACTCCATTTATCCAAAATTACTAATTCGTTACGCGTCATCTCTTGCGTCGCAGTTAAATGCACGAGGTTCCGGCGTCGATTTTGCCTCAGAAGTTCGTAACGCTGGAAACAATTTTTTGTTTAAAACGTTGACTAAAACTATTGTCTAGGATTGCTTTTGTTTTATTTTCGCAAGTTAGCTTCAAGAAACCTACAGTTATAGATTACTGTTTTTAGTGTTGAATTATGTACCACGCCCTCTTAAGGCCATGTTCTCTTGTTTCTACTTTTTAGCTGTATTAATTTTTCACGCCTAAACGAGAGCAGATATAAAAAATCTGTATGGCAGTTTTGTTTATAATCGTCTTCTCCACGTTGGCCTATTTTCTTCAAGGCAGTAAATACTATGGTTTTAGCTAATTATGTAATGAACGAAATTCTGGGTAATTGACATTTAAGACGAAACCGTGTAATTTATTGTTTTTGAAAAAATATAGCTATCACTGCAAACAACTTTTGAACCAAACTGCCAAATAGATTGTTGATGTCTGCTGTCGTTTAAGATAAAAAAAAATAAAGACAACAAAACAGTAGAAACAAAGAGAGCATGGACTTAAACGAACCTGAACTGGTTGGACTTTGCCATCAAGTGGCATCGCGGTTTCCGAAGCAACCAGAGCGCTCGTCTACAGCCAAGGCAACCCGGTCTCGATCCTGGCGAGGTCGACTTTGATCTCAGCATTTGGGAATCTGTCCTGCCAGACGACGCCGTTGGTCGGCAGGTTTTCTTGGGGGCTCTCCAGATGTACGATCCTTTCTTTAGGCGTTTTAGTCAACCGTCAGTATCGCACGCACACACACACACACACACACACACACACACACACACACACACACACGCGCGCGCGCGCGCGCGCGCGGATACTTTGCAGGGCCAACCAGGGCGGTGTTACTAGTATAGTCTGTTCACAATAAACTGACCACTCAGCAGAACTTGTAATTAATTAAAATATGTTTTATTAGACCAATAGATGTTAACTTTTGGGACTGTTGAAACAGTTACACTGTTTTTTAGTTGGAAGGAAGTTTTCATATTAAAAATAGTGAAGATGACTGTAAAACGACCGAAAGAAAACTGAATGTAGTGCTCAGTTTATCGTGAACGACCTGTATCTACCTAGTTCGTCTCCTAGAGTTCATGTTCTAGTAAGGGCTGATGAAGTGGAATAATCAAAATCAGTCTTCGTGCGATTATATGTCGGATACTGTTTTAACCAAATTAATTTCGCTTCTCATAACCAAACAAGACTGTTTAGACGTAAAATTCTTCCTCATGTTACCATATTTCCCTTCTCTTGTTTATGTAGGCTTACGGTTGGCACAGTGGCTAGAGCATTCGCCTCTCACCAAAGCGATCCGAGTTAGATTCCCGGCTGGGTCGGTCCCCGGATTTTCGCTAGTGGAAACCGTGCCGGACGATGCCGTTGGTCGGCGGATTTTCTCGGTAATCTCCCGTTTCCCTTGCCCCTACATTCTGGCGCTGCTCCACACGCATCATGTCACCCCTCATCAGCATTAAGGACCTAAATGTTAAGCCTATGTGTGCTATTAAAGTAAGTTTAATTTTTTAAATCTTGAAAGGCAGCAGATATCGCTAAACCGTTACGTAGAAATGTTAGTAGTTGTTTGTACTATGTAGCTAAATTTCTTCAAAACAGCAATTTTTTTTATAATTTTGTGTAATTATTGGTTTTAAGAAAAATTAAGCAAATAATTAGCCAAAATTAAAGAAATTTATGTTTCGATTTTGATGACATTTTATCAAATGGTTTCTTAGATATCTCGTATGGTCAAGAAATGTGCAAACTGCTGCCATGTTTGCAGTAGGAACACTGAATAATCCAAACCTCTAAAAGTCGTGACACTTTAGTAAGATTTATATTTGTACGGAGTCTGATAACATTCCGAAAAATGGTTTCTGGGGTATCTCAAGAGAAGAAAAATGTCCAGATGACCACCGTACGTCTTACAAAATACATTACACAAGTCACCTTATGAAGTAGTATGTGTGTAAAAAAAACATAAAATGGCCACCATTTTGAATATATGAACTCTGCATAAACAAAATACATAAATCACGTCACATTATTAAGAGGGCGTGGTACAAAATTCAACGCTAAAACGTTAATCTATAACTAGAGGTACGTAAATTTCGCGGATTCATCTGGCAGCAGCTTAGACTTATCAGTCCTATACACCCACTGGCCACAATCGATTATCTATTGGCTCATAACCGTACAAGCAGGTAGCAAGCGACAGCACTTCGCATCACTTCCTTATTTACTACTGGCTTGCAGTAGTCAAACGCGTTTCGTAACAGCCGCCAGCAATTCACAGATAATATAACTGTAGGTTTCTTGAAGCCAATTTGCGAAAATTAAACAATAGCAATCCTAGACAAAAGTTAAGCCAACGTTTTAAACAAAATTGTTTCCAGTGTTACGAACTTCTGAAGCACAATCTCGGACGCCAGAGCCTCGTGCATTTAACTGCGGCGCAAGAGATGACGCGTAACGAATGAGTAATGTTGGATAAATATTTACTCATAAAGTTGGCAAACACCATTATCTAGGATTGTCGTTGAGTATTTTATCCACATTGGCTTCGAAAAAAGCGTAAGAATCAATTGATGTTTTCAGCGTTTATTTATCTACCACGCACTCCTAAGTACTATGAGTAGGGGCCTACCGAATTTGGTCAAAATCGGTCTACGGGTTCGAAAGATTTTAGGGGAGTGGGAGACACACAGCGACACACGCAAATACACACTGATACTCACACACACACATAACATTCAAAACAGGAAGGCGATTTCACAAGCCTCTTTCTTTTTGTGGAGGATGGGATGGAGTGGGACCGAACTTTTCTGCGTTTAGATAGGTAAATATTGCTTCAGTAATAAATTGTGGGGGCAAAATAGAGTTGGTGTTTTGTTAGAATGAAGATACTTATTTGGCCATAGTTGTCTGAGTAGTGAGAAAAACAGCGTAAAAGTTCCTGTAGCACATGGGCAGCACCGAGATTGTCCAAAATGTCAATGGTGACGTAGGTTCGGCAATGACTAAGATGCACCCAATTTAATATAACATGTGAATCCCTATCCTTGCTCATGCCAGGATTAAGGGGTAGGTAGCGTACTAATTACTTAATTTATTGTAAACTGTTTATAAACATAGACTGCACAATCTAGCGAGGAGACGCAGTGGTAAAATCCTGGACTCTCATTCAGAACAGCCCGAGTTCTATTCCAGGTGAAACCGTCTTGATGTTATGTTTTCATAGTCTGCCGAAACGATATCAGGCGAATGATGGAATTGTTCCTTAATTCAGGCCACGGCCGCTTCTTTTGTCTTCCTGAGACTCTGGTCCCTTGTCTGTTGACCTCGTCTTTGATGAGACTACCACTATCTTACCTACTTTGAAGGCGAAGACAGCCTACACTGGGGTTTCCGCCACAATTTAAGGCCACTGCTCCCTGTTTATGCTAGTTTAGTCAGATTTATTTTTTTAAATCTTGAAAGAGAGCAGATGTCGCGAAATTGTTACATATAAATGTTGTAAATTATTTGTACAATGTAACAGATTTTTTGAAAACATAGGTTTCAATAAATTTGGCTAATTATCGACTTAATTAGATTTTCTGAAAGTCAATAACTTGCCAAAATATAGGAATTTATGTATTGAAAAAAATTTTACATACTACAAACAATTTCCAACATTTCTATGTAAATGTTTTGCAATATCTGCCCTATTTCAGGCTCAATTTCAGTCGTCACAACATATTTCATTATTATTATTATTTTTTAAATTCTAATAAGAAACATGTTAAATTTGCTGTTAAACTGCAAATTCTGTTTACTCTGCGCTACAGGGCATGTATTGCGATTGAGCTGGTGATGTATAATTAGGTTGCAATCAATACGGAAAATTATGCATATAAAATTTTTGCCTGATTTACTGCAGCTTAACTATACGTTACTGCAGTGCAAGGAAAACAGAATTTTCGGTATAACCACAGATTTTACACTTTACTTTCCAGAAATTAAGAAAATAAAAAATATAATTATTCGAAATGTGTATTGAAACCGAGCCTTAAGGGTGAGTGAAAGACACCATACTGAATTTTTGTATTTTCTTTCACAACTTTTCTTCTGGGTAATTTTTTTTTACTTTGACCTAACTACGGAATAGGATACATATTGGTATAATTTTAGACACCATAAATATTTATTTTCCGTTGCTGTTGTTACAGATCAAGTTCCTTAAATACAATTCGATATGTAACAACAGTAAAGAAAAATAAAGATTTATGGTGTCTACAATTATATCAATATGTTTTCTATTCTGTAGTTAGGCTAAAGTTCCAAAAATTTAACCAGAAGAAAAGTTATGACAGAAAACACAAAAATTCAAGGCGGTGACTAGCGCTCACTCTTAGTACTCCTCTGCAGGATATACAGAGTGAGTCTGGACAGTGTATTTCATTCTGCGTGGTGATAACGTATGTAAACATAAGTCGATAACGTGTTTTCAATTTACCCGTAAAAGTGAATTAGTGAGAGTACCCTTAAAATACACAAAATTAAATTTCTTTCAGTATAAAAAATACCAGTTTGTTTTAAGCAACGACACTCAGTGACAGAATAATAAAAAACCAAGTAGTTTTTAATTTAAAAAAAAATGAAATTTTGAAGTATATTTCCAGGGTGCATTACTCCTAACATATATTTACGTTACAGACAAATTGAAAATTCATTTTAGACTTATTTTACCCTAAACTATCACCACGCAAAATTATCACTCTCCTGTCTGACTCATCCTTTATACAGTACCATAGAAACATGATTTAGAAAGTAATCTTTGTTGTGCCATATGAATTCTTTGATGAAAATCTCGGAGGTGAGTGCTGAAAACAGGAAGACCACTCGCTAGTTCAGTGCCGTGGTAGGCCTGTAGAGATGATGTTTCCTCTGCACGTGCCTCTATAGACCTTATCGTGGCGAGGTTTCTACTGTATAACTCGGGCATGAAGAATACCTCGACCAAACGGCATCCTTACGCCAGCTATCACGATAGATAGGAGCACACCGAACCTTATATTGAGTCGAGTACCCGCTACAAGTAGGAAGATGAGGCTATGGTCGAGCAGAGGGCTTATCTGGTTCGCTCCAGAATACAATGTACTCCCCACTGCGTCAGTTAACGCAGCGAATGTAGGTTACTCGAGCGGTGCATGGGCGCAGATGCTTGTGAGCCTTTATGGAAGCGGGAGCGGTCCCGCGTTATTGACGAACTGGCTCGGTTCCAGCGGAAAATCGATGCGAGCGGTGTTAATGCTTCAAGGTGCTTTAAAGAGGATTCATCAGAAGAATGGTGTCGCAAGCCTACAGAGAAGATGGTGTTTACCATTAGACCGAGAGACACGTTCAGATAGTGGTGCACTATTATAGAGGAGTATCGAAGTCGTTTCCGACAGTAAATTAAACGTTAAGGTGAAGACATATCAGCACGAATACATTTATTGGCACTAATTTGTTCCAGAAGTATGCTGTGTTTTACACTATAAATACGGTATCAGATGTTTTCAAATGTTTAACATTCTTTTATTCCTGGAAGTATTTGTTTGAACCATTAGTTACAAAATATAGTAGCGGTGCGAATTTCAAAACACTTAGATATGTACATATGTTTTTACGAAGGCGTCGCAGTGGCGATTTACTGCTTCAGACATTCGCTTATGCACTGATTAATAAATCCGGAAACAAATAATGACACATTTATTTAAGTTCGGATTTATTCGCATTTTAACGCGAAATGGTTCAGAATCCTGGCACTGCTATGCATCGCTTATAATTTCTAATTTGAAGCTTTTTACTTCTTCATCCGACTTCACTTACTTGTAATTAAGGAGATATATACTTACACAACGAGGCAATAATCAGGATAGGCATATTCTCAATTATGATTGGTAATAATAAATTATGATAGTTGTGTTAATTCTAACATGCGTCATTATTTAAATATATATGGTCGTAAGCAAAATTCTGAAAACACTGTTTTGTAAAATCTTGGTTTGTTGCTTAAAAATTGTGGTTATTATATCATGAACATTGTAAACTTTTTCTGCTGCCTGATTTTGTCCATTTCAACATGCACAAATAAACAAAAATGGCCCCTTAAGCTTGCGATGTGGACACTGATTTGTAGAGGGTGCAGCATTATTGTTTGCGTTTGTAGACGATACACTTTGAACTTTGCAAACTAAAAGTGCTGAGGGTTTGAGTTTTACATTTACAATTTATTTTTCCTTCTTATGAACATCGTACTTTTTAAAAATCCCTTTCTTAATTTTGTGTGTCTCAGTTTTTTCCTTAATATTAGGTTCAGATCAGACGTCGAATGAATAATATGTGTTTGGTGTGGAGCTACTGCTTGTTGCTGAAACGAATTTCGCACTTAACTTGTTTCAACGTCTTGCGTGCACATCTGCAGCTCTACTTCGTGTTTACTGGCAGTGTGTACAGACACGTCGCTTATTTCACTGTGCCAATCAGAACAAAGTTACTGCGACACCACGCATATATGATTAACCGGTAGAGGTTCGAGATGGTGAGAAGTTTGCTAGTTTAAGCAGTCACTTGACGATACCTTCGCTTGTCTCGACAAGACAGGTAGTCAAAGCTGTGACCTCGTCTTCCTCGTGTACCTGTGTTGATAGACTGCCTGGCGACCTCGACGCAGCTTGTTTGTACGCAATTACATGTGCATTTGCCCTGTTTTGGACAGCTTGTCAGAGAAAATCTCTTTAAAAGGAGCCGTCAGTTAGGTTTCATGTATAAAATAAGCTCTTGCACGTATAGGAATAGTGTCTCTTTCCAGGAAAGGAGTAAGACAAATCTTGACGTCATGTTTGACCTTAGTCCTATCGAATGTCTTTAAAGGAAGGAAAGAATAGTAAAAATTACTAAATATCACATTTGTACACTGTAAAAAATTGTATTAGCCATACATAGTTGGGATACTTACCATACTTCAGCTTGTAAAGCGAACATATAAGTAAATTCGATGATATATCGCAAAAAACCTACCCTTGAAAACATTTTGGTTTCTTGCTACATGTTTGATTGGCTGTTGTACGTCTGACACAATTTAGCTATCTGCAGACGAATGACAGGCATCATATATTACAACATCGGGATTACTTTAGGTTCACTCAAATATGGCAACAGCTTTACGTACGAGCGTGAGCCAGTAATCTTTTGAAAAGCTGAACTTATGTTGAAACCCAGTAAACAGTCAAGTTTTCCCGCGATAAATCATCTCTACACATCAGCATTATTACTGTACAAGGCTGGTGACACTAGTATCAATCTGACTGTTTCTTAAACGCATATAGTAACGCTACTATTAATGCAACCATTAATACTTTAACACTCCAATGAATCGATACAGTAAGTTTACAAATAATTTTTTACAGTGTAGGGTCTTGGCGCTCAGTTTCCATAAGGCAAAGGCGACAAGTACGTTCTACCATCTTTAGTTCAGTCCTTCCTCTTTTCGACACGTACGTACTGTTGCAGATTTAATTTGCGTGGTGTTGGACTACAGGAAGTAGGATCGGGGCCTGGAAGCACGCGTGCTATAAGGCCTACTCTTGCAGGCTCACCACCTGCCTCATCGTTGGAGGCACGAGTATTTGGCGTATTAATCTGGCAACAGCCTACACTTCTCAGTCGTATAAACGCACTGGTCAAAGTCGAGTATCCATTGGCTTCTAAACGTACAAGTGTCTTAGCCCCACGACTTATTTTATTATTTACCTTCCCTTGCAATCTCCTAAGGTGTGTCAAAACAGCTGTTGTCTAATAGCAGAAGTTACAGTTGTATACAGGTTCTTGGCGTCCAACCTGACCTAGAATCAATACGCGAAATACTCGTGCCTCTACTCATCGTCTTTAAGCTCAATACGCTCAAACAGCGTCTGTCTTCCTCTCGAGGACTTCTCTCTACGGTGCTCGCCACTCGGGCTAGTTGCACTGGATCCTTGCGTGGCTTGCCTCTTATTTCCCGTCTGCCATCTACTCGTTTCGTCGACAAAGTTAATACCGTGCTTCAGTCCTGTACGTTTACTTGTTAAGATACAGGTATTGTACATTACTGAGATGCTTACTAGTAGTTGAATGTTTGTTATTTTGTTTTCCACGCGTGTGTGTGCATTTGTGTGTGTTATGTTTTTGTAGCGTTGAGAACTATAAAACACTTCCAGCTATGTTGTTATGTCGCAAAATAAGTTACATGCGCTATACGTAGAGACATGCAAAATTCGCGTTATCATTTGGTAGCAGACTAAACTTCACTTTCCTATACATAACAGAGCATAATCTGCCATTCAATTGGCCACGAACTTTTATGTGTTGTCATTTACGTGTGTTACGTCTTTGCAGAGATTGGCTTCTCTACTGTGTAAGCATTCTCCGCGGCAAGTCACGACAATATCGTCTAGCGGGAGACGTCGAACAAGCCTATAGTCACTTGGAGTCTAGTCAGCTGTAAGAAAATGCCGCGAATTTTGCATGTCTCTAGCTATACGTAATTTGCTCAGAGATAAGTTGACCATTGAAAAGTCCTAGACACCAAATCAGCGCTTTGCGTGTAGAGGCTATGAAGTGTAGTCTATTTCACAAAGTAGTGCCCTTATCTGACAATTGCTATGGGATTGCTCTCCTAGATAGATATGCATCCCCATTTAGGTAACGTGGCATCCATTGCTGAAATATTTACATTTATTTACCCATCAGTCAGATCAGCAAATCACAAAAGCCCATACAATGAATAGCACCGAGCGAGGTGGCGCGACGGTAACATGTTGTACTCGCATTCGGAAGGACCCGGCTTTCATCCTGGCTCCGGTCATCCTAATTTCGGTTTTCCAAAATCGCTCCAGGCGAATGGTGGAATGGTTCCTTAACAAAGGACATGGACGACTCCTCTCCCAACCCTGCCATCGTGTCAAGTTGTTTCACCGTCTCTAATGACCTCACATTCGACGAGACGTCCTTACCTTATTATGAAAATGCTAGGTAGACCTATTCTTTATTAGCAGGTCAAAATACCATACATTTATTCTGAAATGCGAAACATTTTATTCAGTTCCTGGAATTACTGCTGCCAGTTGTCTATAAAAATTGCACTCGTTCGTGGAATAGACTACAGTCTGTTCGATAATTGACCCGAAATATTTCGGGAGGAAAATCCTTGAGGATGCGACAGTATAATACATTGCAACCTAAAGTCGGGAGACACAGACCTTGAAATTCTTGTTCAGAATTCACAAGATATTTTGAAAATTTTGTCGAATAAAACCACGATGTTTTGAACATGGGCTTGTGTTATTGATATAATCCGTACGTCTAATTACTCTAAAGACAGTTCGCCTTAATTAAATAATTAGGGGCGACCACCCTATGAAGCTTTTTATCATCAAATATGGCCAATTAATGCGGTTGTCGTATCCCCGTAAGTCTTACCGAACAAAAAAAGGTGCTCGATAGCAAATTTTATTTTCCTTGTATTCGGGTCTTGAAATGAAACCTTAAAGAGGACGGTAGAGTGTTTCAATACAGGCTGTTTTATAGGGCGATATGAGAGTAAATAGAAATAAAGAACGTTTGTGCAGAATAATGAGATTTTGGTATGCCGTTAAAGAACGATACAATTCGGAATGTCTGCAGGTATTTCCTCAATTCTTAGGGCTGTAAATTTTATCTCAACAACAATTAATATAAAATCATATTTCGTTTTTATTCTTATGAATAGGAAAATTTTATTAATAAATTGCTGCGCCTCCCCCTCTCTAAACCACGACCATCATCTTCAAGATTTGCCGAACTGTAAAAACAAAATAGTTCCGTAATTAAGTTGGCTGAGGGATCGGTCGAACATAGTGCTAGGCACTCGAGCGAGGAGACAAGCTCGTGGACATTTCTGCAGCGGTTGAAGACTCTTAAGGCCGCTACCTACCACACGTTTAAAATGCGTTGCAGTGTGTTCGTTAAAAGATTTTTTTATTTACGAAAAAACTCCACATGTGCCCATTGTGTCAATGTAATAAAATAAAATACACTTGACACAACGGTAGTTTCATAGCTTCGCGTCATTTAAAAAAAATATTTCGGAGCCCCATAAAATAGCTAAAATCAGTTTTTTGAAACTATTGTATCTGTAAAACCACTCACGGGATTCGTGTGAATCTACTCTAGAAACCTGCAATGGACTTTTCCTGAAAACTTTTCACCACTGAAAGTGCCAGTCAGGCGAGTGATCTAAGATACCACTGCACGCCATCTCGTCTTGCGGTAGAGGCGATACAGCACCAGATAAGCGTGTCAACATCGCCCTTGGCGCCGTGCCTCACTCACACCAACACACGACCAGTAGGCGGATGCCTTAACATTCGTAAACCTGAACACTGTTTATAATCGCCGTAGCTACTCTAATCCATGCGGCTGTAACATTGTATAAAACTGAAAATGCCACGATCTGGAAATACATACATAATACATATAGCTGTAAATGTCAGAAAACCTAAGCTACTCTAAAGTGAAATTGAAAAATGGTCAGTATTGAATTCCTCATGGAGAGTATTCGAAAAGAACAAAAGAAATACGCCAGACAATTTCCGGTTGCGAGTCGCGTCCGGCATAGCGAAGTGCGTGGAAACAACAATAGTGTATTCAGGGATGTCTTCACACACTTGAGAAACCACGCCGCGAGCGGGCGCTTGATGCCCTGAGTGACGTTCTTTACACTGTTGCCAGCAGTACACCTTTACAACCGGGAACTAACACAAAGACTGTGTAAATATAACTGTAAACATTATAATTAATATATTGCTCTGTCCATAACGAACGACATTGTATTGTATTATTAAGGTAATTATTTTTGACAGAATCGTAGACGTACAACATTACAGTACTATATCGTTCCCTAATCCCAGACAAGGAAAAAAGAAAAACAAGCTAAGATTAGCTATTGTCAGTATATATATATATATATATATATATATATATATATATATATATATATATATATATATATATATATATATATATATATATATATATATATATATATATGGCCCTTCTAACTCTGTTCCGCCTTAGAGGAAGTAAGTAAGCAGATTTTGGATTAAGTATTTTAATGATTCTTTATTTTTCATGTATTTTGGTGCATAGGTTGCACTATTCATTTGTTTTATTATCAGGTGCAAGAACAAACAACGCAGATGGTCTTCCTACCCGTGAACATGCTTTGTCGGGAAAGATTCGATCGTCTTGGTCGCGGCATTGTCAATGATGATTCAAAGAGAATACAAATTACTGATTATTACTGATTATTGATTTCTGAAAAAATTTATAGTTATCAAATTTTCAAACATACTTATCCATAGACAAAATTATGTTTAGCTGTCATTTGCGTTTTGTTATTCCATGTCATATGCGTTTTTGTTATACCACATTTTATAGTGACTTGTATTCTCTTTGACGTCACACGGGAACGCGGTCGAACGGGATAAAAAGTATCCTATGTCCTTCTCCTGGTTCTAAGCTACCTCCCCACCAATTTTCAGCC